>WSTJ01001784.1:0-10855 GCA_019623705.1 Ceratobasidium sp. 428 | reverse complement strand
ACAGCCACATTTCACGCGTCTTGTTCCAATTGTGGTAGCACTTCCGCTCGAATGGAGGCAGGTTTTGGCATCGAATTCGCAACGGGTCAGTGGAAATTTATGCGAACACAGCTATCAAACTCGATTCAGTCTTATATTTCTGCTTGCAAAACCCTTGGTGCGGTCTGCGCTCGTGAGTCATCGGCAAATCGGACGGAACGTGTCAAACAGCACCAATCATTTTCGAAATTTGACATCCATGACTCACATGTTAAGCGCCTTGAAACACCTTGAAGTCGATCGCAGAACAAGTCAATCCTTACAGGTTGCGCAAGGCAATAAAACTCAATGCATAGGCTCCGCGAGGGTTTGAGAGTCTAAAAGTGATTTGATTATAATTTTAATTAATTCCCGCCAATTATGCTACAAGATGGTAAAGTTTCCGATGAAGCAGCCGGTGTCGCATCATGTCTGTGTGTATGTGGATACGTCATTTGTAAAGCATGAGTTCATTTTTCAATCGTATGTATAAGCTTTCTAGTCAAACCTCATACGGTTTGGGAGTGGTTTGGGGCTACAAATTGCTGATCAACTCACCTAATGTGCTGAAACTCTTCTTCTCATACGTACTTTCATAGGGTGTCACATAGGGACCCGAGTAGCTCGGGAGAACTTAGTCCCCCTAGCTTGAGTTGTAGTATGGCTATCACAACAGATCTGTTCTAGCCCGGTTTGTTAGTAATCTTTGCTCTTACAAAACACGCTGCTTCGGGCATTCGCTGAGTTTGCTCACGCATATATGGCAACCATCACCGTAAGGTCGGGTCAACCAATGAGCGGGACAGTTTACTAAAGGGACAGACTGGCTGCATCAGGGGGAAGTCCTGGCTCATTTGTTGCTTTAAAGCAGTAAAAAGAGCAAACAGCCTGCCGCTCTTTATAAGAGTCAAAGAGTCCAGGTTCTTTGGACTCCAGCCTAAGATTCTAAGATCAACAAAGAGTCTAAGAGGTTTCCCTAAAATAGTCTATTAAGCTTAAAGAGCCAAAGAGTCACCGAATTCCATATAGTTGAGAGTGTGTTTCGATAGCTTACTTGTTGTTCTTAGCTTCTCCACGCAACTTGTACTGCCTCCCCTGGGGGTATTTTATAGCATATAGCACCTTTCCCACAGGGGGAGAAGTAAACCACTGGCTAATTATAAAGATAAATCAATATTGGGCGGGTTGACTCTGTGGCTATACAGTAATTACAAATAGTTCATCTCAAAGAGCACAAAGAACCGAAGTGTTTGCCCGACTCTTTTTAAGAGCTGAAAAGAACGTAAAGAGTCAGAAAGAGTGGAAAATAACCTGGGACTCTTTCCTAGAGTCCAGGTTTCCTCTGATGTGTGCGGGTACTGTGGGGGTGGCGAGACGTTATCGGCCGAGATACTGCACACGGCCATTGCACTCCGTTGTCTGAACGGGAGTCATAGCCCGAACTATTGGTATGGGAAGGGGACATAAAGCACACGCAGTATAAGTCCGTCAGCTCACCCATGTTCAGCTTCCTCACTTTACTCCTGCCTTCCGTCGGCCTCTCCTCAAGTTTGGTCAAACCCAAGCGAATGCGAACCAAGATGGTTAGGTAGCTAGTTAAGTGAAGAGCTCTCAGGCTAATTTTGACGCAAGCCCCGCCGTCGGACACAATTTGTGAGTTTTGTTGTGTACCGGCATCAGTTAGAGGTGTCCACTGAATGTGGCTAAATTATCTGATACGAGGGTGATGTTTAACTTAAGGATTTGCGCAACAGGTCAGTAATCTACCTCTCGCGTCGCTCAGTTCTAACGCCATACTTTCTAGGGAGCCATCTTCGCCAGAGGCCACCAGTTTGCATTGTGCAAAGCTACGGCGGCAGGTGCAAGCACAAACGTGGGCACACATAGGTACACACGAGCATAGGAGTAGCGCTAAATGGGCCGGCTGTGTACTTGGTACTGCGATAGTTAGCGTAATTTTGTAGATACACGCGTTGGCATAAATGAATTTTTAAATCGGATTTTTAATGTGACCATCAAGTGTGACAACTCGCGATGTTGTTTCTGAAAGTCAAATTTTGAGCGAGTATATGCTAAAACCCCCGTGCTGACCTTGGCACTTCTTCTAATCTCTAGACAATCGCTACATAGTCTCTAATTAGGTACAAGCGATTGAGTCGCATTAGATAGCTCAATACCATGTCTATCTTGAGACATTCTTATATCACTATTGTAACTAATTTTCCCGTGATTTGAGAGTCTAGCACAACATGTTGTAGCATTGCAAAGTAACCTCCGAAGATTTCGGGGGTTTCGGACATTACATGGTTTTAAACCGGTTGCAAGCGGATTGCATTTCCGTTGCAACTGCTTGAAAGACCTCGGCCTATTTGCCGATGGATAATCGGACTCGCGCCCGAGATGTAGCTGAAAAAGCCCTCGTCCTACTCAATACCGAACTTGAATCGCTGGCTACTGAGGAAAACGCTCTTCGTGCTGCTCGCTTCTCTCTCTTGACGCTTAGAAACAAGTCGGAAACTCTTGCTCCAATCAACATGCTCCCTCCCGAAATCTTGCTTCAGGTATTTGCGTTATGTGTACCGACCTGTTGCAGAACTGGAAAACCCGTCGCACTCTCGTATAAATTCGTTGATACTTGCGCATACTGGCGACAGCTTGCTTTAGACACGTCATACTTTTGGACTCACATTGACGTTGGTCCGAATGTCCCACAGAAGCTGAACAAGCTGATGCTTGAGCGAGCGAAGACGCATCCACTACATTTGCATGTAACCGATGTCGCAACATCTATCATGCCGTACGATCCAGATCCTCTATTTGAAACTCTCAAACCTATCATACATCGTGTCCACACTCTTCAAATATACGGTTATGATGGTACTTTTTTCGCACGCGCGATAAAATTGTGGCTTGAACACGGTGACAAACATCTGGCCAAATTCCTCTGGATTTTTCAATTTACTCCTCTGTCTAATGATTTTCAGGGAGATCTGCCTCTGATCAACACTTCTGAACATGGGGAGGAGGTCTTATTATCTCTTCGGACGCTAGATCTGTTTGACGTGCGGTTCAACTGGAGCAGCAATGCTTATCGTGGGCTTGTTGACCTCCGACTTATGTTCATACATTCGGGCGCACTTGGCACCATATCGAGTTTGGAACTTGTCCATATTCTTATGGCAAGTCCAATGCTAGCGGTCTTAAAACTGGAAGGGCTTCAGGTCACCGGCCCACTCCAGACTATTCCAGTTCCACTCAATCATCTGCGGACGTTAAATCTGACCTGCATGCCCGTTGAAGGTCTCCGGCGGCTGCTATCCCTAATGGCTCTACCTAGATCTTCTTCTGCCGAGCTAAGCGTTGGGATTGCGTTCTATAGTGAACTTGAAGACGAACTCAAAAACTTCCTCGGGCAGTCATCGATCACCTCGTTGTACTGTTTCTGCAAATCAATTAATTTCAGTGCTTGGTCGTCCATTTTGATGCCGCTCGACACTCTTCACACTTTGGTTTTGGATATGCATACCTTGGAGCTTCAAGATGATGCCCTACCACCGTGGGACAACATAAATCCACAACTGGCGGTCAGCTCTCGCCCTCTTAAGCTTGTTATCAAAGACTGCTGCCCGCCATTTGAAGATATGAACAGCTTGATTTCTAACCTCGGTGTCCACGAGCTCTGTATAGGTGCCTCTGATCGCCACAACCGTTATGATATCGATCCGCCAAACAAAGAATACTGGGAGAACATCCGAATCTCTCTAATCCAGGCCCATCCCAACCTTCAGTACGCCATTAGAGAGGAGTTCATAGCTCGTACTGAGCTGTCAAGACCCCTTGATGTGATGGTGATGAAGATAAACCTTAAGTCAAGAAGTATGTCCCTGATGGACAGTGACTTAGAGGAATGTGATAAAGGAGAATAGAACTGACGAGGAGGTCAAGTTCTTGGTCTGAAACCTCGAACTTGCCCTTGGTTATATACAGCAGAGCGCACAGCCTTGTATCTACGTGTACAAAGAACGAGTCATAACTAATTTGATATCCGATATGAAATGAGAAGCATTTAGTCGGACTTCTGGAACATTCTATGATCACGTGACATATGACTAAGAGACCCTGATGACAAAGATTAGATAAAAGATGACACATCCATATAACTGTTCCATAAAAGGTATGTGTCTAAATAAAATATATAAAATCAAGATAATATTCTGGAAAGCGTGTCAAGTCGTGACATGAGCTCCATGACATATCGCCTGACTGATGAACTAGTATATGCTCCATTTTTATTTCATTTTTAGTTGCTGTCTGCCTGCATGGCTGTATAGTGCTGAAAAATCCCTACACGTATGTCACCGTTCTAATAGCCCATCGTTGCGTTAGATATTCTTGTCAGCAAAGCGGCATATTGCTCAAGCTTAATTAAAAGCGAGGGTGCGCTCTTAGGCTGAGTGTGCCGGCTCTGATGCTAGAAAACTACCCGGTTTGACGTAGGGTGATGAGTTAAAGCCGCAAACCACCTGTTATGTAGCCCTGAAACGACGTGTGCCGCTCATAGTTAAAGAATGAGTACTCAGAACAAACCCAGTTCGAAGAAGAGTTTATGATTCAAGCCGACATTGCATTTGGATCCATGCGGTGAGTGACAAGCCCAATGATATCCGAGGAGGAGCACGGCGTTATATGCGCCGTTAAAAGCACGTATTTAAGTACGAGAGCTTAACGTTAGTTGTAACGATAATTATTCTACTTGCTGAATTGTAAAGCAAAAAACTTTCCCTAGTAGACAGCCTCGCCACTATCCAGGGCAGTTTCGTCACCCACAGCCAAGGAAACTCGACACCCAAATCATCACGTAAGCTTCTAATTAGCAAGCGCCTCACGCGTCCTACAGTGCCTCCAGGCACTTCGCCGCCTGTGCCGGAAGCAAATATTAAGCGCCGTGAGGGTCTATATCACGTGATGTTTCATTGGATGAGGCAGGATTTTTGGTAGATGGACCACGGGGACCGAGCAACCTAAGCGCCCGACAAGAGGCAGGGGGGAGGGGGGGTACGTATGGCCTGGACCTTTGGTCTCTCCGTGCGTGTTCCGTTGCCATTTTGGATTCGCTTAAGGTCGGTGGAGGTGTGGAGTCATGTCACATGCCACGGCAGATCGTGACTCGGAAACCTTCCGCTGCTGCGGAGTGACTGGTTGGGGATCACGATGTATGCTAAATACAGAATGTGTAGCCAGAACGTTACGCTGTGAGTGTTTGATGGGCTAATTCTACCGGACATTGAGAAAACAATAGCCGAGGGCGGTAGCGCAGGCGGTAAAGTTAATACCCCGGTCTAAACCGCTCATATCCCCTTCGAGTTTCATGTCTAAATAGCCAACGCTGTGGTCGACATGGGAAGTATAGCTACGGTCTGTAAGAACAACAATACAAAAGCAACTAATTATACTATACACCAAGTATCGATACGACATGAACTAAATATCAGCAGACTTCCGTTCTATGGCCAAGATATGAAACAGCAATAAATTGTGGAAAATCTTAACTACGCTTTCTCCTATTAGTGCGAGAGCCGCCTGCATTAGAGCTGGAAGGCTCAGCACCGCGTCTCCGCTTGGTACTTGAGGGCTGAATAGCGCCGGTTTCTTTGTCGACTCGCATAAATGCGAGCTCTTGATCCGACGGATCACATTTCTTGATCTCTTCGCTAGCAGTTTGAAGTCCTTGCGCTCCGTGAGCTGCTAAGACGTGATGATATAAGCTATAAGACCAAATATACTTACTGCCCCGAGGACAGCACGGGCATTCTACTGGTCAGTTGGTGCAGGGGTTCGACTTTGAAGATCGAATGGCAGTGGAATAGGTAAATGTCGATCTGTGAGGGCAATCAGAGACAGACCGCAGCGTTTTGGTGGCTCTCGGCGGGCGTTCAACACTGGTTGTGCAGGTTCCATGTCTTCCGCAGAACCCGCAATAAGGGGTGTCGATCTGGCGCCCGAAAGATATTCAGTTAGTAGGGAAACAGGACATAAGCTCCAACACATGCGATACGTACCAGTGCAGTCTGATCTCCTTCGACGGAGCGCAACCGTAAGGCGAGTAGGTGCTGCCCAACATGTACGCGCATATCACGTTCGATTGTGACCTTCTCACCACATTGGAAGCATTCTGCTTGTGCTGGCCGAGCGACGCAGCGAATGTGCTCAGTGGCGCCAGAGTGTATAAGAGTAACTTGCGCTTAAATGTAGCTATTGTCAGTCTATCATTTAATCATGTATCAAGCAAGCTCACCGCCCGGCGTTTGGTAAGGAAATGTTGTGCTACATTCGCAAATTGGAATCCCATCTTCGGGAGCTTGGCTGGCGCATTTACTCCACAAACTGTCCATGAGGTCGACGAGCTGAGTGTGTTCAAAAGCCCAAACCTGCTCCCCGTTTCGTTCGACAAGTTCAGGATTTACAGGGCATGAGAGCCGAGCGCAAAAGTCAATTCCAACGGTGTGTTTTCGACGTGCCAGAGCGGATTTATCCTGAACTGAATCATATCTTTGTGTCCAGTACCAAGTACCCGAGTCAAAAGCAAGTTCAAGGATTTGTCCAGTTAGGGAGATACCGGAACTGCTAAAATGCTCTTCGGAGACCGATTCAAGAATGCAGTTATCTTTGGACACAATACTTGTGACACGAACAATTGCAATAGCAACCTGGCCCTGAATGCGCAGGAACGTAGCAGCAAGGTCTGCGATCTGAAAATAGTCGCCCAAAACTGACTCGGTCTTGGTTATTGAAGGGTTTAGGTAGCGTGTAAAACCGCATACACGCCGAAGGCGGTCAGTCGATTTTGCCCCGCCATCAGCGCCTAGCAAGTAACGAACAGCAGATGATAGATATTGCCATTTCCCCTCGACTAGGATCAGGCCTTTCTTGTCGGTTTCTGTAGGAGGCTCCTCGGGTGCTTCTGATAGTAGCTGCTCAATATCCAACTCGTCATGACCTTCTATGCGTTGTGGTTCTTCAGGTACATCGATGGGGGTGGCTTCGGGAGTATTATCTTGTGGAGCGATATGCGTGACGCCATCCGTTAACTCTGAGAGTGGCGTAGGCTGCATGTCAGGCTCAGTAGTGTCAATTTGAACACCGGGGTAGCTCCCATGCGGGCGCATAAGGTCAATCTCCAACTGGGAATTAGCGGAGAGCGCAGCCACATCAAAGTCAAAATGAACGCCAGCCCGTTCCAAGACATCTATAGCCTGAGATCTACCAAGGATCCAGCATTCGTGCAAGTCCACATGGCCAACAGTGACGTCGCCAATCCAAGATATTGGGTTTGTATGGTCCACACCCGATTTCCCATCGAGGGACAGTCGATACGGCGCACGATTCCAGCTAGGATGATCAGCGTATATTTGGTCAACATACTGTGTAGCAGCTGCCCGTTCGCACATCTGTTGTAAGTCTCCGTTACGATCACATGTTGCAGTCCGATATGTACCAAACCGGCTTTCTAAGCGGTCGGTCCCAGTTTGGAGCAGATAAAAGGGAAGCTCTGAGCCAACAAGCTGTGTTTTGGCCACACAAAAAATAGCGTTCTTGATGGAAGCTTGAATGTCATAGAAAAGCTGGCCAGTAATGAACTTTGTGCCGTCGGCCCAGTAGAGTGCAAAGAGAAGGTGGCTGCATTTAGCCAAACTCGTGATCTGTTGAGTCAAGGAGAGCGTAGGCACAGTATAAGGGTGCACAAATGAGCCGAGGACCTCGCCTAATAGGATAAATGGTTTGTTTTCAGGCTTTGAGGTTATGACTGAAAGCTGAGATGCTCGGTGCAGATTAGTAAGGAGGGCATTTGCTTTAGGGACGTTCTGAGGGTCATCGCTGTTGAAGAAGCAGAGAATACGTGACTCTGAGAGATCGTCTAGGCATCGGAGATATTTCACTAGCATTTTTGTAGTTATATGCGCCCCGCTGACGAGCATTCCCGAGCGTGAACGCATGGAAGATGCCAGTCCTGTGTGTTTTTTTATAAGTTCAATATAAGTATTAAACCATATCGCATATATGAAGCTTACTTTTTTCTATATGCTTGTAGTCGCCATCATGTGTTATTTGAGTGGGACTACAGCATAGGTTTAGGAGAGGTAAGTGACCTAGTAGCTGGAACAGATCAGAGTCTGAGCCAAGCTTGGATGTCATACAGATCTCAGCGAGGGCACGTCTTCGAGTCGCATCCCCGTCAGTACATACAGACCATATATCGCCATGTAAAGCTCTTCCATACTCAGACTCATCCCAGCTATCAAGTATCAGCCTGATCAAGCGAGCTTGGTCCGGATATTTCTCAGTTTTGCATGTCCCAGAAGCTAGTATAACCACCGGATTATAATCCGTCTGATCAAATCGAGCAATTGCTGCCATTGTTGCCTCAGTAGCTCGGTGATACACCCCGGAGTCCAGCAGAGCCTTGATATCCAATAATGCACGTACAGGGTCAGCTCTAGTACTTAGTCCAGTTAGCTTAGCTTGTTCAGTGCCAACCCGAGAGATGCCGACTGCGCCATCCTTTTTGCCGTTGTAGACAATACGAGGCTCTACTGCCATCTCGTCCATCTGTAGTGAGAATCCCATGCGTCGCTTAGGAGCACGGTGGCCGAAAAAAGACTGAATATTCGTGAGTATATCGTCTTTAGTGGGGAATCCAATGCTGGGTACAAGCTGAGGCAGATGGAGTTGCTTCTGAACAGTGCTGGCACTCGGAAGATGCATTGCTTTGGCCACAGCAAATGCTAAACGAGGTTCACTAACTTTGAGCACTAGTGTCACTAGATCGAACATGTTTTTCTAAAAATTGACAAAAGTACGGTCAATACATGTCCAATAATTACACAACAGCGTTGAGAGCCTACTGTGTATGCGTGCGGACTGAACAGTCCTTGTCCTGCTCGAACAATTCTTTCAATAATCGTGTCGACCCCTGCCCCCTGGCGCAGTGCCGTTCGGATTATACGGCCAATCGCTGCGTCATCCGACTGTGAAATTGCATCGATGAGGCGTTTTTGGTCATCTACTGTAAGTGTCATCTAATAGCGGCGGTCCCGGGTCCCGGATACGCCCGTTGTGAGATGTTTTGTCGATACATTTTGTCTATATTTAATACTACGAGTTGCCGACTCCTTGCCCACTACGTCGACGGCCCCAGGACCCAGAAATCGGAAAATACAAGCGTCACGTCGGGTGTCCGGGACCCGGGACCGCCGCTATTAGATGACACTTACAGTAATCGACCGGAAAGCGATTTTACGCGTCGCTCCTCCGTCAGTTGCTAATTGGGTTCATTGCTATTGTAAGCCGAGGAACATTGCAACACGAACGTCGAATTACGTACCTTAAGGTGAAGTGCATTTATCTGTGCGGTTTTCTCGCTTACAACGTCACAGACTTGTGCGTATGTCCGGAAATGAGTGTTCAAGGACGGCGGGACTTTGCTGCCTGGGCGTGCTCGCTGCAACAAGTCTTGGAGCTGCCTGCCTAATACAACTTGGTCGCACGACTCGCATCCCAGACCCGACGCCGAGGGTTTCCTACAACATTTGCGACTTCGAACGAAAAAGAATTGGCCACCTGGATCTATGTAGCTAAGGTCGTACTCCAAAAACGCTGTATCATGTAAGTGCCAAGGGTAATGGCTGAACATCGAGGCGCCAAAGTTAACAAAAGCGCCAGGACAGGCGGGGGCGGCGTCTCTAAGCGCCGGATCGAGTCCCATATATGCTGTATCTAGCGCAGGTTGGCTTGTTGAAGGAGGTTGTACAAGAGGGGGATTGGGTTGGAGTACAACAGACGACGTCGGGAACCCAGTAGCGAGCTTTGTGCTGGGAGTTTCGGGTGAGTGCTTTGAATCTGGGGGCGATTTTTGGTATTTTTGACATTCAGCCGAGCGCATGTGTTGCTGTAGCGAGTGGTCAGATGAGCCAGCTCCAAGTCTCACTGAGCGATTGCAGAAGCAGCAGCATTTTGCTCGGACGTAGGTACCAGAACCCTTGGTTGTTTCGACCTGTAGCGGTTTGCAAGTCTTGGCCAGATCGACATAGATGCTGGCAGGAAGCTCGTAGTCGCGGGACGAGTTTGAGGCCATACGATCAGTGCCTATTAGCGGTGCGTACTTTGGAGAGAAGCTCCCGACTGTTCTCCCGACGATTATTTTATTCTCCCTATAGAAAACAAATGTATATATTGTATTGTATAGAAGTAGTTTGAAAGAACGTAAAAGGTTGAGTAAAGATGCGGGACTAGAGGGCTCGCAGAGCCCTTCTTTATACCCTACGATTATGGGTGAGTCATACGAATGACTCGGTGCGCATATCGCACTTGACTCGATTACATCTGGTACGTTCTACAACGTTCTATTATATTCCAGTCTTTACATGCGGTTTCTACACTCCCGCCACTTCCCGCCACGATCTACGGCACACAGTGACTCAGCTCCGGTAGAATCATATTGGCAGACTTTGGCCGTATAACATGTCGATTATACACCCTATACATAGCATACATGGTGACTCTCGGTCAGTAACCCCGTAGCCGCCGGACATGCTGCCCGCATCACTCCTGTCTCCGTCACGTGACGTAACCCCACAGCTTCACTGACTTAGCCGAGCCGAAAACAGCAACGGAACACGCACGGAGAGACCTAAGGTCCAGGCCATACGTACCCCCCCTCCCCCCTGCCTCTTGTCGGGCGCTTAGGTTGCTCGGTCCCCGTGAGATGGACCCCAAAGTACATCGTGAACCCATATAGAGTAGTAAACACTCTTTATCCAATACGTTGGAAAATAGCTGC
>WSTJ01001783.1:0-10855 GCA_019623705.1 Ceratobasidium sp. 428 | reverse complement strand
CGCAGTCGGCATCGCGACCGTGATCGAGACCGTGATCGAGACCACCGAGACCGGGATAGAGACCGTGAACGAGACCGCGAGCGTGAGCGGGACCACCGAGACAGGGACAGGGATCGCGACCGCGAAAGGGATCGGGACCGGGACAGAAGCGAGCGGGATAGGGACCGCGATCGTGACCGCGGGAAGAGCGAAGACGGGCGTGGGTCCCGAGAAAAAGCTGGGACTGGGCGGTAAGTTGATTATGTCTCTGCCCCTGCTTCTATCAGAAATGTGCGAACTCACGCGTTTTGTTCATCTTGACAGGAAGCGGGCGCACTCGCGGGAAAGTGATGAGGGTAGTGGGCGGTCGAAGCGTCGTTAGTATGCGACATGATCTGCTGATTCTGTCTACGAAAGATTTGGGTTGTGGTTTTACGTGCAAGTCTCTCCGTTGTCTGATAGTTTTATTTTGATATGCATTGTTGTTGCGGTCCGTTGGAATGCGAACGACGGTTTACCGAACCGGCCCAGATAAACGACACGAGAGAGTTCGACGGCGGGGACAAATGATATAAGATTAGCGGCGTAAGATTCGTTAGACAGCGTCGCTGATACGGCGGGCTTCGCGGTAATCAGGTTTACGCTTCGCGCACGCGCGACTTTCAGCGCGATCTCGTAAGCAGAGGCTAGAACGGCGTTACTCAAGGCGTCACCTCCGGAGCTTTCAGACGCCAGCGCCAATTGGCAACTGCGATCTGATCCGTCGGCGACTCGACGATCGCCGCATCACGCGCAAATAACGGACAACAGACGTTCACATTTCGTCTCGTACGCTGAAAATGTACATACTCCAAACGCGCAGAACAATCAGAAGACTTGGCCCAGCGGAACGCTGAGCTAGAAGAGCAGGCGTCTCGTATATCCACCCTCGCTCTCCTTTTACGCAGCCCCCTTAGAGACCGAGGATGCCTATGCAGAGGTTGAACTTGACCTTGACCAAGATCGTGACGTTGATCCTAAAAGTAGAACAGCTCAGCGCCAAGCCGCCCGTCCAAAACACGTGCTACTTACAAGACCTTGATAAGGACGAGGAGGACAGCGCCGAGACCGTTGCAGGTAGAGAGCAGGAGCTTGAGCGCGACGTCGAGCTTAGCGCAGAGGGCGAGGAAAACTTCGAGCTTGATGTGGAGAGCGGCACCCTTGTCGACCCACTTGCCGCAGTGAGTGGCAATACCCTGTAGGCGGAGTCATTAAAGCGTGATATCGTGAATGTATGCTGAATGGCACTTACAACAAGGATAGACACGAGCAAGTTCACGATGACGGTGATTTTGAGGTTGAGCAGCCCAGTGAGGTCGACCTTGAGGTCGACGATGAGCTTGACGGCGGCCTCGATGAGAGCCACAATCTTCAGGATGACCACGGTTGGATCGGTCTTGTCGTCCAAGCACTTGTCTAGCGTTACGAAGCAGCATTCAGTCTTGAAGCCGTCGCTCAAACTAACAGAAACATACCAAGCAAAACGAGCTGGACGTCAACGTCGGCCTTAAGTTTAAGTAGAATATCGGCGGTCTTGGTACCCGTGTCGCAGTTGAGGCTGCAGGTTCCGCCGCGAGCGACGAGGTTGTGCTCTGGGAGAGCGACCGCAGCGCCGCCGGCGATGGGCGAGGCGCAGCTGAGTAGCGCCAGCGACGAGAGAAGGACGAGAACGAACGCCGAAAAGCGAGAGAACAGCTGCATCGTGGTCGAGAGAGCTCGTAGAAAGGTAAGAGGAGTGGAAGAGCTAGGAGAACCTGTGCTGCTGAAACTCCGGTCGATTCAAAGCCTGTTTTTATACCACTATTTCTCTATGCGGCCCGCGTTCTACCTCTTTTTTTTTCGCGCGAAGCTCGTGAATCTCACCCAAGAGCATAACATCATCTCCCGGCGGAGGCATATCGAGAACGCTCGGCAGACTTCTGACCTCGTTCTCGAGCGTCGGTTCTCCAATATCATTGATGGGTGACGAGACGATCAGGAAGTTCAATGTTTGTGTCTATCTCGACGCTACCGTGCGAGCTCCCTCGTGGAGCAAGCTTTGGCAAAGAGACACAGAGCCGTTCGTTCTTGCGAGATCGCAAGAACAGGCTGGGTATATGCGGTCTCGCCTCCCAAACGAGATGTGATGTTGAGTGAATGCATGACGCGTATTCGCACAGATCGCGTCTGCCAAGACAAAACAATAGAGTTATCTGGACATCGTAGTGGGCAGGAGCCCATACAGCTCTGTCTTGCTTTAGTTTACTTCCGTCCCTCTACTGTAGGTCGTCGGGCGTGGAATGTATTCAGAAGCCGGCGGGATAATATTATGTAGGATATTAATAACATGTATGCATTGCAGACGTCACGTCCTAACAAAGCGGACATAGGGAATAGCCGCAAGAACTCTTGCCTCGCGGCCCAACGAGGCTCAATAGAACACTTACAATGCCCACCTCGTCCGTCTCGCGGTCGCTTCAGGCGTTGGACGCACATCCCAGACGGAGTACTGTCAAATAACAAAATGACAGAGAAGGGGGTCAGTGGCAAGGCGCATTGATCCTGGTTTACGCGCTGTTTAGGGGCCCTCATTGCCAGAACACAATAAATCGAGCATTACATCGCGTGCTGGCGTGATGATCATTATCTGACACCTAGATTGCGCTGACCTCCTTTCAACATCTTGATTTCAAGCTGACTAAGCACCAGGTGGCAAATAAGGTTTATGGAAGATTCAGCACCAGAGTAGTTCATTCCCGCATCATGCCCACGTCACGGTACATCATGTGAATGTCTATTACGAGTGGACGTCACCGTCAATTCATGCTTGCCCAACGTATGTATAGTGCGTCATACATCGATTAGAGTACAAGCAGCGCCATGATGAGTTAGGTACTGGATGTTGTCTGCTGAGTTGTAGAGTTGTGTCCTCGAGCACTCTAATCAAGTGTCGGGTCAACGGGGGTCATGCTTTTCACGGGCTGCGTTCACGTCGCGTGGATAGAGTTTTCGTAACGCTTGGCGTTGCTTGGTTTCTAGGTGCCACCAAGGCTCAATCGTGTTCTATTGTAAACTGCTAAACAACGCAAGGTAGTTCGATATAGCCCTCAGACGTTAAGATACCTTAGCATTTATGAATAGAAAGCAGCCAAAATAGCCTGACAGAAATCACTCTCGTTTCTATCTTCTGATCCCTTAGCGTGCTCAGTTTGAGAGCAGTTTGATAGGCATATGGAGCATTTCAAAAACGATAGATATGGGCACAAGTATCAGCAAGTACGCAGATTGAATTGCTGCCTAATGCTTACCATGATATACTAAGCCCGCTTACGACCAGCGTATGCAATGCCAGTACCCTTCATCTATTTCCCCAACGCTAACTCAATCGTGCTAGAGAATATCGGGGGAGGGGGGATTTAGGAAAGAAGGACAACGCATGAGTTCACTGACTAGACAATACCAAGTTGACCCCAGATGGTCAAGAGGGGTGTTACTGACAGCAATTGAGTACACTGGACCCACTTGGTACCCCGTCGGCTCACGGCGAGTGTTTCTCTTCGAACCGAGGAGAGCTATTACGATACGCGTGGGTCGCGGGGTGAGTTCAGGGAACGATGAGCTTTGATTGACAGTACCCAGCCCATTCACGCAAAGGTTACCGCCTGAATTCCGACCTCCTTATTATTGTACGCTGAGCTCGAAAACCACTTGAACACACAGTGAGAAGAATCGACGTACTGAATTTGAAGATCATTCAATCTTGAGCTTGACAGATTTTTCCGGCTTCCTTGCCAGCAATTAGACACGAAGTACCCTCGTGTGATGACCAAAGGCCAAGTGATTCCTCGCCTCTCGCTCCACCATGAGAGCTGCTGTACCTGCCTCGTGCCCTCGTTCTCGACTGCACTACGCTTCGCCGACGTCGGTGTATATTGCCGGGAATGAGTTCCGCGAGGCCCGGCTAAGTTTACCTGTTTCTCCGTTACGCCCAAGCAATTCAGGGTTGATGACAGTTGAGCATCGCTTAGGATACAGGTCCACTATGTCGTCAAGAATTCGCGCGTTGTTGGCTAAACACTAAGCTTGACTACCGTGTGATTCCCTAAATTGGGGTTTCAGCTTATTAGATTCTGTTCCAAATATAGATCATGTCTGCCTTAAGTGACAGGGAAGTCAAGCCTCACGCGATACATCCGAGCGCAGATCGCTAACACAAACTTAATAATTAATACAAGGTGTGCCTGTGCTCAATCAGCCGGGGAATAACGGTATAGACACCGACTAGGTGGGTAAGCGACGCCACGTACGTCATCCATCCCCCGCGCTAGTTCCGGTTTCCTAGACCGAGGTAACACCTAGGCAGGCCCTAGGGTCGCGACCTTAAATGACCCTAGGCGAGGCTCGGTTCTAAAAAAAGTCAAAGTGATCCACAGCCAATGGACTGGAACCGATCCTGATCGGCGGTTTGATTTAATCAACGATCCCCAATGACCAAGTTTTGGGGACATCAAGCTCCTACGAAGCAGGCTCAAAACGAATCTTAGACCCGACAGGATTCTCGAAAATGCACATGCTGAGTTTGCTGGGACGAAAAATACATGTTGAGCGAAAGCAATTTCCGTGCGAGAGGCTAGGTTCTCTGTTCTTTCATCTATCATTCTGGCAATATGTACATACACACACGGACTTGGCAAACAACAAAGGGAGCTCCCCCAATAGATCACTCGCCATTTTAGTGGTTTGAATAGTGCTAGTGAAAAGACATATTTTGAGTAACACACGTGCGGGTGAGTTGAACGGTATAAAAATTGATTGGCGATCGATTAGAAAGGATTTTTTGAACGGATTACGCGATGCGAGTGACCTACCAGTTTTGCCATCCTTCTCTGTCATTTTGTTATTTGACAGTACTCCGTCTGGGATGTGCGTCCAACGCCTGAAGCGACCGCGAGACGGACGAGGTGGGCATTGTAAGTGTTCTATTGAGCCTCGTTGGGCCGCGAGGCAAGAGTTCTTGCGGCTATTCCCTATGTCCGCTTTGTTAGGACGTGACGTCTGCAATGCATACATGTTATTAATATCCTACATAATATTATCCCGCCGGCTTCTGAATACATTCCACGCCCGACGACCTACAGTAGAGGGACGGAAGTAAACTAAAGCAAGACAGAGCTGTATGGGCTCCTGCCCACTACGATGTCCAGATAACTCTATTGTTTTGTCTTGGCAGACGCGATCTGTGCGAATACGCGTCATGCATTCACTCAACATCACATCTCGTTTGGGAGGCGAGACCGCATATACCCAGCCTGTTCTTGCGATCTCGCAAGAACGAACGGCTCTGTGTCTCTTTGCCAAAGCTTGCTCCACGAGGGAGCTCGCACGGTAGCGTCGAGATAGACACAAACATTGAACTTCCTGATCGCCTCGTCGCCCATCAATGATATTGGAAACCGACGCTCGAGGACGAGGCCAGCAGTCTGCCGAGCGTTCTCGACATGCCTCTGCCGGGAGATGATGTTATGCTCTTGGGTGAGATTCACGAGCTTCGCGCGAAAAAAAAAAGAGGTAGAACGCGAGCTGCATAGGAGGACTAGTGGTATAAAAACAGGCTTTGAATCGCCCAGAGTCCCAGCAGCACAGGTTCTCCTAGCTCTTCCACTCCTCTAGCCTTTCTACGAGCTCTCTCGACCACGATGCAGCTGTTCTCCCGCTTTTCGGCGTTCGTTCTCGTCCTCCTCTCGTCGCTGGCGCTGCTCAGCTGCGCCTCGCCCATCGCTGACGGCGCTGCGGTCGCTCTCCCCGAGCACAACCTCGTCGCTCGCGGCGGAACCTGCAGCCTCAACTGCGACACGGGCTACAAGACCGTCACTATCCTTACCAAACTTAAGGCCGACGTTGACATCCAGCTCGGTTTGCTCGGTATGTTGCTGTCGGTTTGAGCGGTAGTCGCAAGACTAAATGCTAGTTCATAACGCCAGACAAGTGCTTGGACGACAAGACCGATCCCACCGTGGTCATCTTGAAGATCGTAGCTCTCATCGAGGCCGCCGTCAAACTCATCCTCGAGCTCAAGGTCGACCTCACCGGGCTGCTCAACCTCCAAATTACCGTCATCGTGAACTTGCTCGTGTCTATCCTTGTCGTAAGTACTGTTCAGCATACATTCACAATACCACGCTTTAATGAGTCCGCCTGCAGGGTATTGCCACTCACTGCGGCAAGTGGGTCGACAAGGGCGCCGCTCTCCACATCAAGCTCGAAGTCTTCCTCGCTCTCTGCGCTAAGCTCGACGTCGTTCTCAAGCTCCTGCTCTCTACCTGCAACGGTCTCGGCGCTGTCCTCCTCGTCTTGATCAAGGTCCTGTAAGTAGCACGTATTCTGGGCAGGAGGCTTGGCGCTGAGTTGTCCTACTTTCAGGATCAACGTCACGATCTTGGTCAAGGTCAAGTTCAACCTCTGCATCGGCATCCTCGGTCTCTAAGGGGGCTGCGTGAAAGGAGAGCGAGGGTGGATATACGAGACGCCTGCTCTTCTAGCTCAGCGTTTCGCTGGGCCAAGCTTTCTGATTGTTCTGCGCGTTTGAAGGATGTACATTTTCAGCGTACGAGACGAAATGTGACGGCTGTTGTGTGTTATTTGCGCGTGATGCGGCGATCGTCGAGTCGCCGACGGATCAAACTGTCGTTGCCAATTGGCGCTGGCGTCTGAAAACTCGGAGGTAACGTCTTGGGTAACGCCGCTCCAGGCTCGCTTACGAGACCGCGCTGAAAGTCGCGCGTGCGCGAAGCGTAAAGCTGATTACTGCGAGCTTCGAAGTCTGTCATATCAGCGACGCTGTCTAACGAGTCTTACGCCGCTAATCTTATGCTATTTGTCGCCGCCGTCGAGCTCTCTCGGGCTGATTGTCTGGGCCAGCTTGCTAAACTATCGCTCGCATTCCAACGGACCGCAAATACCACACATGTCAGCTGGAACCAAAAGCTAAACTTTTCAATTATCATGTTTCAAACGCCTCATGTTATACTTGACCATCGGCTTCTGGCCTTCTTTCTTCTCCCCTATCACTCATCTCCCTGCACCTTGCTTTGGACATCTCACGTAAACTTTCCGAAATCTAGTTCGCGAGTTGAGGCTACATGTGCGTATGTGCTGTCTAGACTGTTTCTGAATCATAACAGACGTTGGGCGTACCAGGTCATCTACGAGCAGGGATGTGCACGACTTGGTCATGCTCAAACTCTGCCATCGCTTCTCCGTGCGGTCGAGGATGTTTCCTCTGGCCGAAGTACAAATTCCCAAGTCCGGCACTGTCCCCCTTCGCTCACAGGCCGTATCAGAGGTTGTTCTCGTTCGTGCCATCCAGCCGTTCTTCGATGTTCATATCTAAAAACAAATCAGTCTAAGTCGCACATGATTCCTGGAAAAACGAGGCATGCACTCACCCAGGGTACGCCTCCGCGTGAAATGCAAACGAGCGAACCTGTATGTATCTGGGTTGACTTGCAGTATTTTTGGAATTGAAGCCGTCGAGAACGACAGGACTTTTGGCAAGTCGAGGGAGGTCCCTAAGACAAATGAAACTCATGAATATCTTGCTCTTCCCAAACGAGAATCAAAACCCACCATAGTGTGTACGGCTCCTGTTCCCGCAACGTAACTAACACTGACCCTGCGCGTTTCAGCCCCAAATCCCTCCCTTCCTCTCCCTCTCCCTCATCCTCGTCATCAGCCTTCACTTGCGCTCTTTCCCTCCCTTTCCCCTTCCCCTTCGTACTCGGATCTACCACAACGCCCCTCTCCAGCACTCCCGCAACGCTCTTCAAAAATCCTAGCAAAGCCCTCTGATTCGCAACCACGTTCCTCTCCACATCCGCAATTCCCATACCCACATGTGGGAAGTTCCATACGACTTTATCCCACTTTTGTTCCTTTTTAAAAGTCTTCTCAAGATGGGTTGCGTCGACATTGAAGAGGATGGTTGCGCCAGCTGTGCGCAGAGCAGAGATATGTGCAGTGGCGTCTGGATATTTGGATAGACATTCAGATTCAGAGTCGTATGCTGTTGCTGTGATATTGGACGGCGGGAGGTGGGCTATAGATGGGTGATCGAGTAGCGAATGCGCAAATGAAAAATTTCCTATACTCTCCCATAGTTGCAACTTAGTCTAAAACGTCTCCCAGAATAAACACTATCATACTCACCTTCGCCGACCAGTAAGATCTTATCCTCCGCACAAAACGGGATAGTATACCTCTTCTCCCCCTTCCCTTTCTTGGCGACCTTCTTGCCGGTCCCAGTCTTTACCGTTTCTTTCAACGTAGCCTTTTTCTTCGCTGCCACCACATTATCCATCTGCCTCTTTTGATGTCCAGCAAGTGACGCCTTGAGCGATTTGCCTCGTTTCAATTTGCCCATTCTGCCAGCCTGGTGGTACTGATAATGATGATCGGCGCCGGGAAGCAGCTCGTCCAGGTCACGTGGGCGCCACTAAGTCACGGAGTCACGCGCGCCACATGAGATCATCCTGATCGACAATTGCGCCATAGTCGACCAAGGGCTTAAGTCCACGATCATTGATTCGCTTTTTGGTGCCACAAGCTCCACAACTTCTCCTCATGTGGCGCGCAACCCCACATCCACACATCCACACACACGGTTCACCCAAAAACACTTGACTGGTATTACACATACACAAATCCAGATTGAGATGATGCATATGCGAAGAAAACAACAGAAAATGGGAATATGTAAACGAATGACGTTGGAGACGACGGGGAACGGAGGGAATCCTAGAGGTGGTAGGGGTTGGTATTAAGAAAAGTCGATGTTATAACCAGATCCAGTAGAGGGGGATGGAATAGGAAAGCTAAAGGAGTGATGGGCATGTATGTACCGAGACCGTCGAAACCGTATTGCGGGGGGATAAGTTCAAGCGGATAAAGAACCAAGGGGAAATCACTGTGTTTCTTCAGGCTCCTCCACATGCTCCACCGAGTCTACAATCTCATTCACAAGCTCGAGCGTTACGCCTGGAATCATGCGTTCCGCTTCTTCGAATGCGCGCTGGAGGTTCGTTAGCGCGACGTGTGCGTCGCGACTCACGCGAGGGAATAACTAACCACGACGAATTAGAAACTTCAACAGGTCAGAACTGCAAGAAAGAGGCAACTCACCGATGTAATCGCGGGCAAAACCACACTATCCAACATAACCCGAGCCTCATAATCCTCTCCGGCCCCTCCCTGGACCTCAGCCTCCCTCTCTTCCTCGTCATCGTCGTCCCCAAACCCAGCATTCCCTGCAGCACGCAACGTTCCTCCCCGTGTTGGGCTCTCCCACCTCGTCTGTGTCTGTGGTTGCTGCTGTGAAGGTTGGCCAAGTCCAGGCGGGACGTCCCCCTTGATCGTAATATTCGCCGCACTGGGGAGATTACTCGATCCGCTCCCACCACTACTCATCGTCGCCGTCCTGCCATTCATCCCAGGTCGCCCAGCTACACTCGCACCAGACCCAGGGCCGAGATATTCCATCGAACCCCTCGCGGCAGCGTTACTCCCAACTGCCCCTACCCCTGCCCCGCCGCCACCTACATGCCGTACCGTCCCAAAATCCCACAGATCATCCGCCTCGGGTCCAGCCATATCTACATCGTCCATGCCCCGGCCACCCTCTTCATGCTCGCCGTGTCGAGACCCACCGCCCTCAGCACGCCAGCGCTCATGTCGTTCGATGAGCTCGGTAAGATAACTTGTCTTCTTGGCGAGCTTGACGAACTTGTGCTTGAGCAATTCACGAGCGGTGGGCCGCTGCGATCCAACCGCTAATCAGCAAAAGATAAAGAGGAAAGGAAGGCGGTAGGGGACGTACATCACGCGGATCCCGTTGCAGACATAACTGAACAAACTCCCTGAACAACTTCGAAAAGTGCGAATCGAGTTGAGGAGGCGGGTTCTTCGGGATCAAGAACAGGACCTACAGCGAACAGGCGCATCGTTAGCCTTCAACTCCCACAATCTCTTGAGTAGTATGTGTGATAACAGTATCTTGAATGGTATACGTGGCGTTCGGGGAACAAGAGAGAAGTGTACAGCAAAGACGCCAGGAGCCATATATACCAAGTCGCAGTATCGGAACAAGACGGGCGAAGAACGCACCTTCATCGGGTGCAACTCTGCATACGGCGGTTCACCTTTGGCGAGCTCAATAGCCGTAATCCCAAGTGACCAAATATCCGCCTTGTGGTCGTACCCGCTCTGTTTGATCACCTCGGGCGACATCCAGTACGGTGTACCTACGAAATACAAATTAAGGATCAAACCAGGATGAGCGAGCTCAGGCAAACTGCTGAGACGCACCGACAAAGGTATTCTTCTTTGCCGATAGAGTCCCACTTAGCTGCCCCGATACACCAAAATCGGCGAGCTTAACTTCTCCGCCTGAGCTCAGCAGGATATTCGCAGCTAATCGCCGTAAAAAGCGTTATTTGCCAACGGATGATTGGATCGAAATGAAGAGACATACCTTTGATATCACGATGGAGCTTTCCTTCGTTGTGGAGGTATTCAAGCCCCTTGAGCAGTTCACGACAAATGATTGCAATATACTCTTCGCGAAAAACACCAGGCTTCATCAAGTCGCTACACGATCCTCCCGAGCAATACTCCATCACGATCCATAAATGGGAGCCTTTGAGGTATGAGCCGTGATACCTAGATTTTTCGCCGTAAATGAGCAACGGAGGGCGGGATGGGGAAAACGCAGGAGCACGAACTTGGTGACATGGGGTGAATCTAGCTGGGAAAGAATAGCGATTTCCTGCTGGATGTCTTCGATCTCATCCTCCGCGCTCTCGAG
>WSTJ01001782.1:0-10858 GCA_019623705.1 Ceratobasidium sp. 428 | reverse complement strand
CAACCTCTAAGACATTTGGAGTTGTCTAGCACTCAAAAACTCCGTCCACAAGTTCACTTCCTCACGGGTTGTGACATCAAGGGAGTCGAAGAGACTAGACCATGAGCACCACTCCACTCCAGTTGAGGCCGACCCGCCCCCCCTGTACTGCCCGCCATTGGTCGAGAAGAAGTTGTACGTGTTGGTCGCGCAGCCTTGTCCTCGTGTGAGCGATACGAACGTGTTGTGTAAAGTTGGAGTAGGGCAGGAACCCGACCTCCGCCGCCCACCGCAAGAAAGCGTATAGTCGCGTATCAGACGAGTCGGCCCGCCAGCGAAGTACCGAGTCTGCCGGTTGATCGGCGTACATGAACGCAATCAGGTTCAAGAAATCGGCGGGACTGCTTTGAGAGGGCGTAGGGGGAGGTGGGTGCGCGTAGGAAACGGTATGAGAATGGGAATCAAGTTGTTGGCCGCGAGCGGAAGACATAGTGAAGTATGCCCGGTATCTTCATCTGCGTGGCGCATTCGACGGAGGACAGAGGACGGGGAGAGGTTTGTGATGAATGAAACGACGAGGATGTCGACTTGTTGGAGGAGGTACTGATAGAACGTGGGGTCGATAGATAATGAAGAGTCTTGTCGAGCGGTGAGGTTCCATTCGGGTGAAGAAATTTTGTCGAGTCACAGCATGTCGGTAGATATATCTTCAGTAGCGCGGGATAAGTTGAGAACGGTCGCGAGGTAGCGTGAATCGTCTGATCGTACGCTGCTGTAACCAGTTGTTTGATCTCCCCTTCAGAGTACCCATGTGTGGCCTCAAATGTTGAGTCCCCATTAGATGCGTCAATAAGAAACTAGCACCACTTGATTGTAAGCACGGCCTGGATCTCGGGCATCCGCCAGTTGGGTTTCGCAAACTCAGACTTCATAAGTCCGACAAGAGCGAGGTCAGAGGCTAATGAGGTCGTTGCATCCACGGTCGTCAATGTAGCGGTGAGCACGTGGGCTAACACAGGCTCGTCGGGGGAGGCCGTAGAGAGCCAGGAAACCATACGAACGACCTTGGCAGCACGAAGTTCACCAGACCCGGCAAGGACGAACAGGAAATATCCCAGATGTTGGCGCTCGTCTAGGAGCAAGACGGCGCGAGCTGTCTAGATGTCCGAGCGGAACTTGTAGATATCATCAGTGCCTGTGATATGTGTTAGCACGGCTGATACGAGAAGGTGTGGTACGTACCTATGACAGTCGCCGAGTCATTCACTCGCTGTTGTTCGGCCAATGTGGGTCTCAGGTGGCCTTTCTCCTTTGGCGAGAGGAAGCCAGAGCTCTCACAAGACCCATGACTTGGTCGGCTACACTCGGCGCGAACAGGCTTCTCCGTAGACCAAGGGGCGGTTACGAATGTCGACGTTGGTGCATCAATGATGGAGTTGCCAAGAGGGACCTCGGTAGGAGCTGCAATGCTGCCAGAGCGGGCACGATAAGAGATTGGGCGGCCCACGATTACATCGCCCGAGGAGCGGGTTCGCAAATTTTCCAGGCGAAGGAGCATGGGGTAAGGCCGAAGAGAATCTATCCCCGGAACCTGGCCCAAAGGGCCCGGCCAACCACCGCGCTCCTGCTCTCCTCTTTTTTCCTCTTCGGCTCACTCGACCGCTTGAGCATGTCTCTCGTCGTTCATTCGCTGCTCAAGGGCTGTCATACTGGTACTCATAGCTTTGTTGTCATCAGTCTAGGCCAACGCAGGATCATGATTAGATTCATTGCTATATCATTTCCGGTGACAATCGTGGTTTGTACTTACTGACGTCATATCCCTAGAACTCGAATGCACAGCGTGAGAATGGCCGTCATTATTCCGCGAGCCGTGCGTTTCTGCCCATCTTCCATTCGACAGCGAGCTAGAAATGACAAGGGAAAAGAATAAGATTGTGTTTTTATACTCACTTGAGATTCATACCCTCGAACTTGGGCCAGGAGGCGCTCGTCGACTTCCACAGCTCCCTCCACTCGGATTCCTGTGAACTATCCTCCGCTTGGCTATGGCCTTCTTCAAATTTTTGTCGAACTGCCATGTCTTCGATGTGTGGGACTGTTGGGGAGGGAAGACAGGGAGCGAAAAAAGAGCAAGTTAGCCTTCCATAGCAAACACGTGTTATGACAAATCAACGTACGCGTGTTTCCGCGTTTATCCTTCCAAAGCTTTTCGGTTTCCCGCCAAAGCAGGTCTAGTCGACAGGACACCAGTTCCAGGTTAAATAGGGGGACGTGAGACTTGGGGGCTTTCTTGTCGTGGGAACTGTGGAGAGGGCCGAGGTCGTCTTTGCTATCCGAAGGTTGACTCGATATGGAGCTGGTCGGACTGTATGAGCATTTGGTCATAAGTAAAGTTGATGCACCCGTAGTATAGCTGTAGGTGATCGAGCGCATCATGCGGGTTTTGGACACGAGCTCGTACGCTCGGGGGTTGTTTGTGGTTCGCCAACGGTAGTCGGCGGTCGTAGCGCGTGGTCGCGAACAAAGGAGTATGCGCGTCTGGTCGCGCTAGGTGGAGACCTCAAACTGGAGTTCAAACGCACAAAATGTTCCTCTTGTGAGGAGTTTCTACGCGAACTTGTCACAGGCCGAGAGCGGACTCGGGATAGATGGACTCTATGCGAGGTGGATAGGTGTATATTGACAGAAGGCAAAGATGGGCGCATAGAGGCGGCCTGCGACAGTTTCGACTCCAGCATAGTCAAAGTGGTGGGGTCTACGACCTGCGCAGCCATTAACGCTAGGGGACAGGGAGGCGGTGGGGGCACGAATGGTTGAGGTACGCCGCGAAGGGACGATCGGCGCGATGAATGGGGCGATCCGGTTTGAACGCATTTCCTTGATGGCCAGGGTAGAGTTGCTCGCAATCATCCTTGGCGTAAAGTCCATTCCAAAACTGCCGCGACGAAATGGTGCAGGCTCGACGATAGGTTGGTGCATCTTTGGGATATCGGGAGAGGACCTGTAGGGGTGATGTTCGAGTTAAGAGAGGGGCGGGGAATGAGATGAGGGGGAACCCACCAACGTCGCTTGATAGTGTGGCAGCGAGAGCCTGTCGATGAATGACGGACAAGTGCTGAACGCACAGGATCGCGAGACAGGTTCAATCTAAAGCTCCATTCGCCAGCGATCAAACTGGGAGACAACGTCAACCTAGCGTGGAGTTAGGCAAACACATAAACTGACCTGGATCATACGCTGACGATATTTGATGCGCGGATTGGTGACCAGTGGGTGATTGATTTGTCCTTGTGGTACATATCTTTCGTCGCACATGCTCAATCGTCTGGACCAGCCCAAAAGCGATAATAAGTCCCCGGGGCCAACGGCTCCAGAGTCCTATTCCCAAACAAGTGGGGGCAAAGGGACATGTACTGAAGTAGTTCGTAGAGAATTCTGTACTAACTAAAACACCAATGAGACCAGCGACATCGAATGCAGAAAAAAAAACGCGGCTTACCTTGAATAAAATTTGCACTACGCTCGGGTAGTCTCGTGACCAGACGTTCTCGCTTACGTGCTCAACGCCAAACACGACCAACCCAGCACCAAACAAACACCCCAAGCACGACGCGAGAACGTCTGGTCTAGCATTCATAGTCGTTTCGCCCGAGCAAGTCCGGGGATCCACTTCGTTTCGACTTCGTCAAATTTCGTTGATGCCTCAGATTGCCCTTCGTCCCAGGCCACCACAACGTTCACTACTGATTACAAATATATACAGACATAGAAAATTGGCCAAGCGCATTCCGTCCAACTTGGAAGCAATAAAGTTGAGGTCGAAAGTGAGCCGCCAACTAGTTTTTAGGCTATGTTGTGAGGTACATGTCTTGTATACGCGTTACAATCACTTTGAGTATACTGTGTATACATTTACGCTCAATCCAATACAGTTAAACCGTTTATCAAAGGCGGGATCGTATTGTACGGGGGTTGTGGATTTGTTGTGATATAAACCCAAAGTCACGGCAAGTCACAATTAGTCAGCTGGATCACAGCACTTGTGAGTGCAGCCCTCGCGTCAGCAGTTTCAATCCACTTACCACCGTCTTCGTCGAATATCTCTCCTGTTTGAGCAAAAAACTCATCCGATATCCCGTCCTCGTCTGGGTCAATATCAGCAACGCTCTCTTGAACGTCGGGCGCCTCTTCTTCTGACTCGTTGTCGGGCGTGAGAACCTCCTCTCCGCCGCTAACGTCGCTTCCGCTCTCGTGGTTCATATCGCTGCCTTGAGGTCCCTGTTCTGTAGCACCCGGGACTCCAGAGGATACTCCATTCGAGACAGACTGTGGTAGCGATGTGCACGAAGGCATCTCGAATACATTTGGTAGCCGGTAAGCATCTTGAGCAATTTTGAAAGATTTATTGTACTCTATAAGTGCTGAATTCTTCCCGTCGAGTAGTCCACGTAATCCAGCACTTTCTGCATCGGCTACGGGCTCGTCCTTGCCTTTGAATGTACGGCCCGGTCGTAAGCGATAAACGTTCTCCGCATCCAGGCTCCTTATTAATTTGTCGATATCTAGTTGAGGGTCCGGCGATGTATGAGACTCGCCCAAGCGACGACCAAATATATCGCCCAAGCTCTTCTTGACTTTGCGCATCACCTCGACGCATGGCGAGATAGTTACCAACCAGGGCCACGAAAAGTTGCTACTGCGGGCTCTATACACGGTCTATATAATGTACAGTGAGTATACTCTCATTATCAAGCCTGGTTGGGCCATACTTTGGTGAACAGGTTGTTATGCTCCTGGTGGTGATCTAGGCCGATCCAGGAGTTCTGGTAACTGCTAGTATTGAGGAGCCAGTTGTTGAGAACAAGCGTGCTAGTATGAGGTTCGTTATATTGTGTCATCGCGAACTTGCACATGTATGCTTACCGAAGGGGCGCGGGCCACACCTTTTGAGCATGATGGATTATACTCAAGGCCTCCTTTGCATAGTTAAAGCGGCCGGCACCACGAAACAACAGTGCGAATATCTTCAACGTGAGTAACACTCACCCAGAATCGCCGTGTTTGACAGCCGAATGTATTCCTTGTAGGTTCAGCATATCTCGCATAAAAAGCAAGGCGTCCTCGAATATCATATCCCCGGCAGCTGTCTTCTTATCGGCTAGCCTGCGGGCTGTGCGCAGGTCTTCAACAGTGCGCGCGTTCGCATATTTATCGTGTATCTTGCCCGCGTCCTCAACTAGCCGCTCCCAGGATGGTGAGCTGTTCGGACTGCTATTCCCACTACGGCTACTGATCCCTTGCTCGCTGTCAAGACTTGCCAAACACTCTGCGTATTCGTCAATCGAACTGCATTGTGCCACCAACGTGAGACAATGTAGTACGCGTGCAATAAGCGAGACATTGATGAGGTTTCGAGCTAGCGTGTAATGAATAGGACCAGTAAGCGAAAACGGTTTTCGCTCAAGTAGACGATTATGGTAGTAGAGGGAACCAGGGTTATGTATTCCAGCTGTAGGCTTTCCGAAGTGCAAAATTAGAAGTCCTGTAACCGCTGTCATGAGTAGATGGAAGAGGCCGACGATAAGCGTAAGGTTTATGAACGATGTTTCGGGGCCTTTGTGCCCTGCGCGACTTTCTTTGGCTTTACGGCTGTTTGAAACCAACTTGTGATCTCCGGCCATAAACTGGACGCGGTCTTGAAATGTTTTGTCTGGTGTGTTTATACCAACTGCCGCATACAGCGCATTCATAACATCGATGGTACCATCAATGGACGATTCGTTGATATCCATTGCTCAGAGCGGGTATGTTTGGGATTGATGAAGGGGAATTCGTTGCTCGGTTTGAGGTTGAGTAGCCCCAAGAATAGGCAAATATTGGGCAAATTTTTGGCCCCCGTGCGAGACAATAAGCCTAAGAATTGTATGTACCATAAGCTGGCGGTGAAGCAATCGCTCTTCAGAGGATAGAATAACATTCATAGGCTCTAGTGGGCCAGCACTGAGGAGTGCAGCATGCGCGGTTGCTTGGTTGAGTGCTTCTGAGTTACTAGTGACGTCGTAGAGTTCAAACAAAGTGGCACATGTCCCATGGACTAGAGTACCTGTCTCTAGGTATTAGAGCTCGTATGTCAACAGAAAACGCTATATATGCGCACTATGTTTACCCAAAACGGGTTCCGCAATATTGACAGCGACATCAATGTTATCAAAGACAAACCCGACCGGCGTTCCTTTTTGTACTAGCTGCTTGATTTCCTTGATACACTCTACTTCTAGTGTTTTCAGGGGGCCAGAGCTAGGTGTTCACCTTGCTGGCGCATTCTGTTTGGTGCCAAGTCCACGCTTAAGTCGTTGCTGTAATACTCCAACTCCCTTAACAATCAACCAGTAGCTAACTAGCATTCCAAAATGGCCCAGCACTTCGAATCCTTGGCGTTGGATTCCTGAAGTGTACATGAAGAAGCTGAGATATATCTGAACCAGATTATTTTGCTGGCAAAACTGTCAAAGGATTAAGAGGATGCAAACAAGTACAATCCACGGAATTAAACATCAAACTGTCAGAAAATGCCTTGAAAATCAATAACAAGCTCTTGACCCACATTTTGAGCGGTTTTTGGTGCTTCGATGAGCTTTTTTGAGGCGTCAACACCTGCCATTGAGAGTAAAACCTTCACAGAGGTAGGACAGAGGTTGTGTATTCTTTCCTTGATCTCGCTGATCTTGAACCCTTTCAGGAAACTCGGGCCAATCACTTTGTCTGATGAGCGAAGCACTTTTTTACTTGTCATCTTCTGAGATTCTGATCTCATCCGCAATGCCACATAATCCATAGCCCAAGTCAACACAGTATCACGACCAAGTTTTGTTTGGTGAGTGTGAACCCAGCTGTTCAAGAGGTCACAAACTTGTTCTTCATGTTGCCAGAATGACTTGGAGCATGAGTCGTGTGAAGGTCCTTTCTGTTTTGGCTTGAAGATCAGGATCGGCCAGTTGGCAAAGGTAGAGCCGTTGTCATCAAGCTGAGTTACAACGTCCTCAAAGAGAGACAAAAGGTGCTGCTCGGCAAAAACCTTAGGTGTAATGAGTCGGGGGGTAGTTGAATTACATTGATTACACCGGATTACATGTATTTACCTCAATCTATTACACTGTGAGATTACTCAGGAGAACAGGGTACAATCACACCAGGTGCAACAAGCCATTGTCATTTCACAACAAAATTAAGCCATCAATAATTGACAAAAATATCGACCAGACTTCCCCCGATATGGCATGTACCTTATACAGTGTCTCAAGTCATGCTGATATTGTGCAGCATACATATATATAGATATGCAAGTTACTTACATGCAAAGAAGGAACACATGTTGAGCCGGAGGCCTATACGAGGACATGTTGTCAATGGAGGTTGTGGCAATGCAGATACTCGACTGTACTTGCTTATGATTTGGCACTCTTGTGTTCGAGGAGACCAACTTGGGGACACGGACGTTGTTTAGTACACTGAGGCTGCCTATTATATACAGCAAAGCCGGGTACGATTGGTAGGTGGGATACTCAAAGATGGACAGGGTAGCCGGCCGCTGAAAGAACCGCAGCCGCCGTGGGCCGGCAACAGTAATTCAAGGTTGGATGGATGGATGACAGAGTTGGGTGAACACGGCAGCAGTTGCGGGTAAACTTGCGATGAGCCAATCGAGATGACAGAAATTTCATCCGAGTTCGAAACTGGCAAGTTAACTGACGGGGTGGGCAGCAGGGATGTTGGAACCAAAAGCAAGCATGGTGACGGCAAACAGCAAGCGACTGGAGTACGCAGATATGCAACGACAGAAGTTCAACGGCCTATGTTACCTGTTGAACGGAGAAGAGTTAACGCGTTGAAAGTCAAAATGCCGTCAACACGGCTTGTTTTGGAGTGAAATGAAAGGTCAGACTTACGATTGTGATAACACCACACAAAGAGCGCAGATCCTATTGCAAATAGTGAGTATTAGCAGGGCAGCGGTTGCAAAACATCAAATCTAAACCTAGACGCAACAGGGATAAGGAAGAAGTTGAACATAAGTAAGACGTACAAGGAACCACTAACGCAGGCCCACGGCAAAGGTGGCGCGGCCCGGGTGGTAATACATTGCCAAGAACAGCATCCTCCAATGCCAGCATTGCCTCACGGTGTGATAGCGCCCATTTGGGGTGTGTTTGAGGCAAGCTGTAGACAGGTTGCGAGCCAGATTTTACGCCTCGGACGTCTAGGCTGAGCTCAAGTATCAGATTAGTTTGACATGGCTACGTTCGAAGTGTGAACATGGACCAAAGGCATTTGGTTCAACTTGCAGACAATGAGCGGCTTACCACAAGATATGTTATTGATGGTACCGGTGGTGTGGTTAGAGGCAGGGCGTGTCAGCGCTGGTAGTGTTGGCGTAGATGTCGCTTGTGGGATTGACTGGTTCTGGGGAGGGAGGTGAAGGAAGCAATTGGCCTGGGGGACGGTGATCACGGTGGTATGCTCTTTGTATCTGTGACATGTGTTCGTCAAAAGTTCAAATTAGTTACGAGCAACTAATACGAGCATAGCAATGATGACACTTACCTGGCTGTTCATGGGAGAGCCCAGGAGGTGCTGAGCGGATGGATGAGAGTGGAGAGGCGGTTTGCTGGCTGTGCAAGCGCGCAGATAGAATTACCCAAGCGGTTGATTGGAAAACAGCCACCCGCATTCTGATCTGACGACCAGTAAATGGTGCCAACCGTGCAGCCTTGGCCCCATTCGCTTCAAACATTTAAAGAGCCTTTGGCAGGCTCCTCTTGCCCCAAGTCCCCTCAATGTCCCTTAAAGGTGTGTACGTGACTTATAGAGATATGGTGTGTTAAGGTATGTTTACAGTTTATGCCTGTGGCAGTGTACTAACTGCCCATGTTGTTTCTCAAGCTAGGTGTGAGCTCCAACGTCCAATGGTTTGCCTCTGGCCTAGGGTGTGGCTTGTACTTATTCATGTAGTGTAGTGTGTGCTTTTGTACAAATCATATATATGCCTGTTGCATGGTTTACAAAACAGCATACATTGATTGGTTGACGATGATAGACTAATTAGTTCCTCGGTTTGATGACTGATATCATGCCTAACAAGTAGAACTAATTGATCTGGGTGATCAGGGGCAAAATTTCATGGTATGATTACAAAGGGTAACTCTCCGGTGTGATCATTTGGTGCAATCAATTGATACAATAACTTATATTTATTTGAGATAATTGTACGGTGTTGTCATGACCTGACACACCTCTAACCATATATTCTGAATATCCTTGTATTTACCATATCCTTTTCTTGAATAGTTTCCTTTTAAGGTTTATTCTATATCACATGACTCATGGAAGGTTCTAGATTGATGAGTCATCGTATTTCAACTGTGGTTGCCAATTCTTGTACGACTCACGATCACACCATACGTTTGTACATGTAGATTTGATAGTGGCTCCTGCATGTATATAAACAGGGTCGAGTTCGAAGAGGTCCCCTCAAGAACTCAACCTCTCGTCTAATGAGAGGTTTTTACTTGTTCTTTATTTTACTTTAGTAAAGGCTTGACATTAGGTCGAGCTCTTTTGGTGTCGCTAAGGTATACTTGCTCATCGCCATCTACTCCTTGGACGTCGTACATTGTTTTGTGGCTAACACCTACTTGCATTCCACCATCCTACTCCACCCATCCACAGCCACGTACACCCTTTGCCCTATCTTTTCCCTGCGATCACTATAAATCTCTATTTGCTATTGTAGCGCTCACGGGTCTTAGACCGCGGCAGCTCATAGCTTGACGAGTAGGTGCCAAGCGCATATTAGAACAAGCATTGGGTTACTAATCTCTACCTTCGACTAGTGGTGGGCTTACTAGTGGCCTTAAGTAGCTTAGTAGCGGAGGTCTCTATCCTTTTCTTCTTTGGTGTGGGATACACCGTCCTCTCTTACTTTCACATTGGTTGCCGGGCACCAGGAGGCCCTCTTACCCCACCTAGCACTCCTATTCGCACGCTTCTTCGCGTTGCCATAAATCTCTATCGCTACTTACAGCGATTTGACCCTTTCTATTCCCTCGAACTGGAAACCGACCTTGATTTCTATCGCAACCTTAGCGAAGTACAAGAAGTCGAATTACAAGTACTCCTCGAGTGGCAACAAGAAGCCCTCCAAACCTTCCAACGCGATCAACAAACTATCTTGGAGCTAGAAGATCTCCTCCACGAGTAATTATTCCACTTGCTTCCAACCCAACAACTACTTATACAAACACCTAGTGTCCCGTTCCAAGATCTTTAAGCGTAAATACGGATACGCTAAGGAACGTTGACAAACAGCAGATCGCGTCATTAGTTTGGAAGAAGCCGACGTACTTTTGGGCCAAGTACTACAGGAGAGGCACAACATATCGATTCCGTTTATCCAGGACCCCCAGCCAAGTACTTGACTTTTGGCAAGAAGGGCCACCTTTTCATTTTTAGAAATTACCACTCTATAATTCTTTCCTCGAAACTCCGCTCTCGTCGTTTGTAATATGACTTCTTTGCATGGAGACCATTTCCAAGGTGGTTGGGCCCCAGAAAGCCAACCTGACCTCGCGCGCCCCAAATCTCGCGCCACCCATGTTTCTCATCTTACTGGGTTTACTGGCGTTGGTCCCGATGAAACCTTCCAGGCCCCTGCCCCCGAGTCCCCTGATATTACAGGCCGGGATGTACTTAATGCTATTCAATCTATGCGCGCAAACATGAATTCCCGTTTTAATAATGTAGATAATGCCATTAGAGAATTGTACGCTCGTATGGAATACCTACAAAATCATTATGGGGCTCAACAAGCTACCATGGA
>WSTJ01001781.1:0-10860 GCA_019623705.1 Ceratobasidium sp. 428 | reverse complement strand
GCGCCAGGCGAGCCCGAAACGATTAAGAAAAAGAAGCGGTGAGTGTTTGCGGTTCAGTGTGGGTGACGGTAACTGAACGTCGTGTGGGGTTCAGGCAACTTGGCAAGGGCCCGGCGTTGACTGAAGACGAGATCTGGCAGGTCGCGATGAAGGCCGAAGAACAAGAGCGCAAGGCGAGTACGGTACGCCGCCTCGGCAGGGGAAGTCGATGAGCTCGGTCGGGCTTGACCGTGCCTTGGTCGTTTGGCCAATAATCTTGGATGTCTCGGATGCCTTTCACGTTATCCTTTGGATCTAATATTGCACCCCTTGTGGATCTGTTTTCTGTTGCTGTTGTACATTCTAGTACGGGAACTAGACTACGGCATATATAATTCTCAATTGTTTTTTTCTTTCTATCTTTCTTTTCTAGGAATGAAAGTGCATACCCAATGGATGGTCCCTCGCTCATCACGCGCGTGAAGATCGACGGTGGGTTCCTGTATCAGCCACCTTCATAGCACAACGTTGCCCCCCATATGCGTCGCTATAGACACCCCCACCACCCGCTGGTGCCACCTACCTAATAAGAACAAGACGTATGAGGCACTACTGATCCCGCGTAGCTGTTTTTCGATCAACTCGGGTCCGCCGTTCCAATTTACCAAGTCTGAACAGCCCGTCCGACCTTGTAGATCATAGATTTACCGAGGGGGGCGGGATACAAAGACCGAGACTAGACGGTGAAATTTTGGGTTGCTTGTTGCTTATCGCTCAGCTAGCACGCGCACCAGCAAGGCTTCGTTCATAAAGTGGGTTGTTGTTCGCTGATGGCCGTGATGGGGTACCGTGCGGTAGGTGGGAAGGGAGGTGAGGAGTAAACATGAAGGTTGGGAAGTTTGGAAGGGAGAAAATGGAAGACTGGTGCGATGTTGGAAGGGAAGGAGCGTGTTTGTATTTTTAGTGCTAGACGGTTTATGGTCCATATCGCTGAGTGTTTGTTTGTGAGCCTACGGTATCCATGCGTTGGTGTGCACGGAACTCCTTCTGCGCTCGTAGTACTAATGGGGCCAGAATGCGTGTGGTTGACCATGTGCGTTTTTTGTGTTCGGAGCATAGCCGTGATTACTGTCGCGGATGGTTACGGCTCGCTGGGTTTGGGTGTCTAGCCAGGACCTGCGTTGAGGAATGTTGATCGTAGCTAGTACCGCTAGGCTAAGTAGTACTTACCTCCGAACCTAAGCCATTCAAACGTCCTCGAGAGGGGAAACCTTAACGTAGGTCCCGCTGTATAGGGTATAGAGGTTCTAGAGCCAAGAGGGTGCCAAGGAACAAGAGCGAGTCTAGAGTCTGAAAAGGAATGTCTAGAGTCCAGAGTCGAGGGTTTAGGTAACATGTGGTGTACCCCATCGATTTCATTATTGCTTTGCCACGGTTCTGTTCCTATGTTTGGTAGAGAGCGAAGGAAAAAGCTCGAGGCGTCGAAGGGATAAACGGGCTTACTAGTTTATGTTTTGTCATATCGCTGTCTCTTTACAGTATAACACCAGGCACAGCTCCGGAACCCACGAGAGTGCGAGAACCAATTCCCGACGAAATATCGAAAAAAAATGAGTCCGCCTGCGGTGTGTTACCAGAGGTTGAACGCCGTACGACAAGAAGTAATCTCGGATAGGACCGAAATGAAAAACAAATCGAAAAACAAGGTTGACGATTTTTAGATCTCAGCAAGGGCAAGATCGTCGGTCCATTTGGTCGCGTGCTCCAACTTGCCCCCGCAGCGGCGCCTTTTTTTCACGTGAGGTGGCGGTGGACGTATGGGAGGCGAGGAATTCTTGACTGGCTGGCATGTTCCGTTTGCGAGCAGAAGGACGAGATTATTGTGAGATGATATGACGAGGTTGGGTGCTCCAGTGACGTCTGTATAACTTAAACCTCGTGTGGTCGCTCGAGGGTTTTTAGCTGTGGGCATTCGGGTGGGCGTTTTGCTGCATGTGGAAAAGTGGATAGAGAGCTGGATTAGCAAAGTCGAGGATGTAATTGTGAGAGTGGAGTCGGAGGAGAAGCTGGTCGGGGGTGGGATCGCCGGACGAGCTTTGTGCTGCACGTTTGGGAAGTCGATCCAGTTTGCGATATCCGCTTCGAGGCGATAGCTCGGCAACCACTTGATCCCCCTCGGGACAAAGCCGACATATCTGCCAGACTTGGGACAAGTGCGAGCGCAAGTTATCGAGTGAAACAACAATGAAAAATGGTGAATGATGTCGGCTACGGTAGCTCAGGAGAGATAGTGGAGCGTCATACACATAGGGGGCGATAAGTGATAGGAACCAGAGCAGTGGGCCTTGTGCCTGGACACAGCACGTGGACTGTTATCGGGCCGAGTCTAGTCCCTCTCAGCCGCGCTCAGAGTCTCCCGTCGCCCACCATGGACGAGCACCCGACGCTCACCCATCGCATTGCATTCCAGCATTTGAACGATGTAAGGTATATTATTATTATTTCTATTAGAAAGGCTAATATGGCTGTAGCCCAACTATGTGATCGCCGAGCACGTCGTGCCCACCTATCCCCTCGAGAGCACGCCCGGCCCGTCGTTTGACTCTCGGTCCAAGACGGACAAGAACTCGGACGATGGCGCCGAGACGGACTCGCGCTTTGCGATGGAGTACGACATGTGAGTGTCCTATTCAGCACCGCCGCTAGCCGAGCTGATGGCGGGTACAGCGACTTTGAGGATGACTCGCCGTACCCCGAGGTTCGCGCTGCGGTCGCCAACACCGATGATCCCACTATGCCGACGAATACGTTTAGGATGTATGTGCATTCTTTGTGTCCTTGGTACGGGGGGCTGACAATTGGATAGGTGGTTCCTCGGTCTCATATTTACCGTACTCATCGCTGGTCTGAACCAGTTCTTCAGCATGCGATGTATGTCTCTCTCACCCATAATTTCCTTCACGCTGACCGCCCATCCCCTGCAGATCCCTCGGTCCAAATAACAGCCCTCGTCGCCCAACTGGTCGCTCTCCCCGCCGGCAAGCTGCTCGAAAAACTCCTGCCCCGAGCACACATCACCACCTTTGGCTACACATGGTCCCTCAACCCCGGCCCGTTCAACATCAAAGAACACACCCTGATCACCGTGATGGCCAACGTCGTCGCAGGCGGTGCGTACGCGACCGATATCATCGCCGCCCAAAAGACGTTTTACGATCAGCACTGGAGCGCCGCGTATCAGCTCTTGCTCGTGATTTCCACCCAGATGATTGGGTTTAGTCTCGCTGGCGTCTGTCGGAGGTTCTTGGTCTGGCCGAGCTCGATGATTTGGCCGGCGACGTTGGTGAATACTGCGTGAGTTTTGGTTGTGAGTTGGATGGGGTGGATGTGGGGCTGACGAGGGATGGATAGGTTGTTCAACACTTTGCATAGTACGTATGGAAGAGAGGAAGACGGTCGGACCTCGCGCGAGCGGTTCTTTACGCTTGCATTCATCGCTAGCGCTGCGTGGTATTTCCTACCAGGATACCTCTTCGTACGTTCCCCCCCTCACCTTCCATTACTCAAAGCTAACCCTCTCCTGCCCCTTCCCTTTCGTCGCCCTCCACCTCACTCCACGCACCTTCTTAACCCCATCCATCCACACCTCCGATCAATACCTTCGGCCGATAAAGACCGCGCTGAGCAACTTTACCTGGGTCTGCTGGCTCGCCCCCGACAATCAGGTCGTGAATGCGTTGTTTGGGTATCAGAGCGGGTTGGGAATGGGGTTCCTTACGTTTGATTGGTCGATGGTGGCATATAATGGGAGTCCGTTGGTCACGCCTTGTGAGTATCTATGAGGGTCAGAAAAGAGGAAGAGGAGGACGGCGGAGGTGTGGAAGGGGGTGGAATAGGAGGGGGTGTCGGAGAGGGCTGAAGCGGGTTATGAAGGAACGATTGAAGTAGTGGGAACGAACGTTGGCTGGCGTAGTCGGGCGTCGAGCACTAGGCTGGGACTCAATTCGGGATCTACATAGATGGATCTAGGGGTGAGACTAGAACCCTGGGATGTGACAGTTGGATGGTCGGTGGCGGTGGAGGGTGGAGCAAACGATTGTCTCGGAACCGAAAACGACGATCCTTCAAAAAAACTAACTAAACTTATGAATTTACAGTTTGGGCTGAACTGAACGTATTTGGAGCGTTGGTTGTTGTGTATTGGATTATTGCACCGATTTTATACTGTACGTTTTGCCTTCATCTTTACTTTGGAGTTTTGGGGTGCTGATTTGGAACGGGTGGTAGATAAAAATGTGTTCTACGCCAAGTACATGCCCATCTCGCATATCGGCTCGTTTGACCGGTACGGAAACGACTACAACGCCAGTCTCGCGATTCGCGATGGAGTGTTTGATCCCGAGGCTTGTGCGTTCCCTTCTATCCCTGAATTCCTATCCTTTTACTAATTAAGTGCTCTCTTCGCTCGGACAGATAAGGCATATTCGCCTTTATATATTTCGTGAGTGATGCTAACATGGATAGAGTTTAAGGGTAGCTGATGAAGGGATAGAATGACGTTTGCGTTGTCGTACGGTCTTTCGTTCGGAGCGTTGACTTCGACTGTTGTGCACACTTGGCGTGAGTGTTTGAGCTCTACGTACTTTGCTTGCCATTTCTAATGTTTCATATCCTATTCTTCTACCGCCGTTTCACCTCATCTGCCTCCTCTATCCGACCTCACCCACTTACCCCTCTAGTCTGGTACCGACACGACATCGTTCGCCAGTTCCGGTCCTCGATGAAAGACGAGACAGACGTGCACTCGCGACTCATGCTCGCCTATCCCGAAGTCCCGCAATGGTGGTACGCCACGCTCGGGTTGATCGCGTTTGCGTTGGGGATTGTTACGATTGAGGTGTGGGATACCAAGGTGAGTTGACTAAAAACGTAGTAGGGAGAGAGGTTGATGGCGATGGTAATTGTGGTGGCAGCTGCCGGTCTGGGCGTACTTGATCTCAATCATGATTGCGGTCGTGTATCTCGTTCCCGTCGGGATGATCCAAGCGATCACGAATCAGCAAGTCGGGCTCAAGTGAGTCGTTGTTCTTATCTCATCTCTTGGCATGAATTGATTGTGGGGTTAGTGTCATCACGGAGCTTATTGTTGGGTATATGCTTCCCGGTCGACCAGTTGCGATGATGATTTTCAAGACGTTTGGGTATATCAGTGGGTTACTTTTTTTTGGCGGTGTTTGGGCGGGTGTTGATTGGGTTGGTTCCTTTTTTGGTAGCGATGACGCAGGCTTTGGCGTTTGTTTCTGATTTGAGTGAGTATTGAGTTTGTTATGTCTTTAGTATTTGTGTTGATGTTTCTTGGTAGAACTTGGTCATTACATGAGTGCGTGTCTTTACAGCCAAATAATTACCCCCTTTACTAACAATCATACAGAGGTCCCCCCACGACTAATGTACCTCTCCCAAGTCATCGCAAGCCTAATCTCCTGCTTCGTCGTCGTAGGGGTCCAAGCCTGGATGTTCTCAAACATCCCAGACCTCTGCGACAAACACCAACCGAACAAGTTCATCTGTCCGGGCGTACGCGTCTTTGGTACGGCGTCGTTGATCTGGGGCGGGATCGGTCCGGCGCGGACGTTCAACCCGGGTCAGATCTATTATCCCTTGACGTTTTGTTTCTTGATCGGCGCGGTGTTGCCGATCCCTCTGTATTTCCTGGCGAGGCGGTATCCGCATTCGTGGTTCAAGTATGTGAATGTGCCGGTTGTGTTTACGGGTACTGGGAATATGCCGCCTGCGAGTGGGATTAATTATTCTTCGTGGGTTATGGTTGGGTTTATCTTCCAGGTATGTTTTGGCTTTTTTCGTTTGGTCAAGAAACGGTGCTAACAGGGGTTATAGTACTGGATTCGCCGAAGACATTTTGGCTGGTGGTCAAGGTACAATTATATCTTGTCCGCTGCACTCGATTCGGGTGTGGCTGTTGCTACGATCCTGATATTCTTTTGTGAGTAAACAATGTTCAGTTTACCTCGGTCTGACCACTCACCACTTTGATAGGTCTACAATTCCCAAGAGGCGGCGCATTACAACTTCACTGGTGGGGGAACGACGTCGCAGAGCGAACAGCCGACGGTCAAATGCGAGCACACCTTCCGTTAGCAAAAGGCTCAGCATTCGGCGCACCCAACTGGAGTTAAAAAAAACTCATACTCATACCCCCCTTCTCACCTCCTCTCAGTCCCCAAAATCACCGATGTTTAAATATCTATGTCGCGCGGGTCTGTACGAGTTTGTTTCTCCGTTGCTATTTGTTGCATGCATTCCACACGGGCTTTTCAGCGTTTGGCACGGGTCAGGATCTGTTGTAATGTTTTTGTTTGTCGAGTTGTGTAGGTTTTTGCATGTCGTATTATCTCGTTTTTGGCTTCTCTTTTTTTCGTTTCGTTTCTCTTTCTCTTTACATCCAGTTGTATGTGGAACATATTGTTGTTCGACTAGATAAGGAACAAAAAACAATTTTGAAACAACACACAGATCCTCGTTGGAACACATTGCTACAAGCCTAACTTTCGCCCGGACCCCAGATCTGGACCTCTCGTCCGCTAACACCCCAGAGCTCCATCCCGTTGGGACCCGCAAACGTGACGTCTGCGACGTTTCCAGCGTCCGACAAGTGAAGAAGTTCCTCGTACGTCTTGTGCGCCAACACTTTGATACCCTCGGATCCGGCCACGGCGAGATAATGCGAGCTTATGTCGTACCGCAGCTTGTTAATCTTGAACGACTCGGCAAACGGTATAGTCGCAGTCGCCTTGAGTTTACGCAAGTCCCAGATCGCGACGCTCGACAACGAAGCCGGAGCGGCGAGCTGGTATCCGTTCTCAGAAAAGCTGAGCGTGTCGATCGAGAAGCCGGAGCTGTTCTCGCCCGTGAGCGACGCGGCGAGTGCGCCCTGGCGGATATCGTACACCTGGACGATACCCGCGGTGTTCCCAAGCGCGAGGAGCTGGCCGTCTGGGTGCGCAGCGAGCGAGGTAAACGCCGCCGGGGGCGGGTCGGTCAGGATCGGCGATTGGAACACGGTCTGGAACGTGCTGAGCGAATGGATCGAGTACGTCTTGTCCGCGCTGGCGAGAGCGAGGAGCGTACGCGTCGGGTGAACCGCCAGACCTGTGATCTCGCCCTTGTGCAGTTTGACGGTGTGGCGCGGGAGGTATTCGCCGCTCGCGCTGTCGTGGCTCCAGATGCGAGCGGTCTTGTCCGCGCTACCGGAGAGCAAGAACCGGTTGAGAGATTCGCCCCCGGTTTCGCAAAACGCGACGTGGTTGATTTTCTTGGTGTGGCCTTTGAGCGAGGCCAGGACGCGGCCGGCGGTGCGGTCGTAGAGTTGGACGATCTTGTCGTTGCCGCCTGTAAGGAATAACGATGGTTCGTCTGGGTTGCCGCCGTCGGGAGATGGGACGGTCGAGACTGCGAGCGAGTTTATGCCAGCTGTAGAGGCCGAGTGGAGAGAAGGAATAGTATGTTTGGACTTGAGGCCGCGCACTTGGTCGGCACTCGCGTAGGTCGAGGCGGTCTTTCGCTTGCGGCGGGCAGAGGAAAGTCTACGCAAGAATAAGCACAAGTAGACAAACAAGGCAATTTGACTTACTTTTCTTGCGTTTCGGCAATCTCTTTGGCAATATCTGCGGGAAGAACACCACCCTCCTCTGCGGCCATGTCAACATCTGCGGCAGCTGGCTCTGCAGCCGGTGCGGTAGGTGTAACGCCCATGGATTCCTGAATCTTGACCAGCGCACTAAGATAAATGTTAGCGTGTTACAAACAAATATTATAAAGCCAACTCACTCTCGTGCCGAATCTCGTTCTCGGATAAGGCGGGCAACAACACGGGTTGCAGCGTCGCCTTGATACAGGGCGTGCGAGAGCTCTTGACGCGTCGAGTTGTATTGCTGCTTGAGCGCAAACGTCTCGAGCATGAGTGCGTCCCACTCATTTTGGAGTGTGTGAAGCAGAGCGGGGATGGACGTTAGCGTGGGTGGTCGCGGTGGCGCGGTTTTGGGGCCTAGTAGATCTATTCAGGACCACACAAATAAGTTGGCATAGCACTACTTACTTGCTTTAACCGTAAGCAAGTCTCCCTCTTCCAGCTTTTCTCCCGTCAGCGGGTCTGTGCCATTCTCGGCAATGTATTTTGTGATGAGACGGCGCTCATAAACGTGGCCAGACTTGGTCGAAATGACCGGATCTATAGGGGCCTCTCCTGCGATATACTTCGTATGAGTAACTCGAAAATGCGCGAGCATGCACTACTCACCAGAGATGGCACAGAAAAACATGTTGGCGGGTAGTTGTGGTCAACCACAAGCGCGTGGCTCGAAAACAAATACACGTGCAAATAATCGCCTTCGCGCCTCTCTCACTCAATTCCACCATCTCCTTCTGTACACACTTGTATTCACATTTCTGTTATGGCCGACAAGAAACAGAAACTTGTTCTCTCTATTATCGAGTTTTTGGAGTCTTCGGTCTCGGATGGTTCCATCAAGAGTGACGATAAGGAAGGCATCGAAATCGCAAGTGTGTGTCCTACTGCAGGCAACGCATTGGGCATCCTATCTCACACGCTGTTTGGCAGTTCAATGCATAGGAGAAGCTTTCGGGGTGGACCCATCAAATCAAGCACAGAAAGACAAGCTCAGTATCAAGCCGGCTACCCTTTCCTCGCTTTTCGATGTCTACCTCAAGACCAAAGATAAAGTGGGCCCACAGGTGAGCAGATGAGCACTCAGCACACCCACTAGAGACTCATCTAAAAACTCCCAAGACCGCTGGTACATCTTCTACACCAGCCGCAGCACCCACCACTGGACCCTCTGCCGCAGATAAAGCCAAAGCGGAGAAACATAAACAAGATGGCAATAACCTAATGGCGTCCAAAGAGTACCAAAAAGCTATCGACGCGTACACAGAAGCCATCGCACTTGACCCAAACAACCCTGTCTACTACTCAAACCGCGCCGCAGCATGGACCTCGATGGGTGACCACGCAGTCGCAGTCGACGATGCCGAGATGGCTATTGCAGTAGACCCCAAGTTTGTCAAGGCCTACTCGCGACTTGGGTATGTCCCATTGCTTCTTTTACGTTTACTTTTTTATGAATTTTTTCTTTAAATCCAGACACGCGCATTTCACATTAGGCGATTACGAAGCTGCCAAATCGGCATTTGAACGTGGTCTCGTTCTCGAACCGAACAACGCAAATCTCAAAGTTGGGCTCACCAATGCCGAGAGCAAACTCGCCAGCGCACCTCGATCTTCTTCGTCTCCAGCTCCGAGGGGTGGTGCCGGCGGCGCAGGTGGAGCCGGCGGAGCAGGCGGCATAGACTGGAGTCAAATGGCAAACCTCATGGGTGGCATGGGCGGTGGAGGAGGAGCTGGGGGAGCTGGCCGCGGCGGAGGAGGGATGCCCGATCTTGCTAGTATGATGAACAACCCGGCGATGATGCAGATGGCGCAGCAGATGATGGCGAACGGAGGGTTGGAACAGCTGATGTCGAATCCTGCGATTCGAAACATGGTCAGTCGTTCATTGTTTAGACTGCAAAGAATATATTGACTGACCAAGTGTTGGGTTAGGCTGAGCGTGCTCAGAGCGGAGGAGGGATGCCGAATATGGAAGAGATTATGTCGAATCCTCAACTTAGGGACCTGTAAGTCTGTCGTCCGCATTTGGTCACACTGTCTATTAAATTCGTGCTATTAGGGCTTCGAACTTTATGGGCGGAGCTGGCCGTGGTGGACCGGGTGGAGCAGGGGGAGCATGAGGCTGATGTACTACTGCTACGTTCAAATTGTTTCTTGAATTTATGCCTTTCTGGACTGAAATACGATGGTATATTGCCCTGAAGCCTCCAGCGTGAACTCTTTTTTGCAGTTTAGGTCGGCAACAGCGTATTTGTAAGTTTGCTGCTTCGCTGCGGCTCGAAAATGCTTGTACTTCGTAGCTAGGCCATAGGGTAAATGCTTTGACGTCGAAGAATTCACAACAAGATGCTCCTCAAACCGTTTTTATTCGGATCGCGTTCTTTGAAAGACCAAACACAACCAGCGTATAACTGGTAGACGTTTGTTTATAACACGCATACAATAGGGCGAAAGGTACGGAAATATCTAGCAGAAGTTCAGATATCCAAGAACTTCCGTGAACCGGGTGACCGCTGCATATACGCTCAAGGAGCTCAGTCGTGGTGGACCTAATAATCGTACGTTGTAAATCAATTTGGCAGAGAGCCCCATGAGCTAGAGCTTACCGCGATACGAGTACACTGCGGACAGAGCTCCATGGCTTGTTGAACTGTGGTAAGATATTTCTCCTCGCCAATTCCAGCCTGGTTAGCATACTGTGGGACAATACAGAGGCCCTTTGGAAGAGTTGTCCAGTTGACTGAGTCAGTGGTGGTCCCGAACGTGGCCGCAGCTTCAGAGGTACGATTAGCAGGGCGCTGAAATGGGGCAGAGTACCAGTCGTGAGCTATCGATACCTTTGCGTTGTTAGGGTATCACTCACTCCGGCCGAGACGGGCTGTCCTTGGTTCTGGTCAACCTGTCGAACGTCCAAGGCGGCAGCGAAAGCCGAGATGGTGATGATTGCTGCCAAAGTGGTAAGACGAGTCATATGGAACATGAGACTAAAGACGGTGGTAAAAGTGCTGCGAGGACTCGAGGGCCTCCTTCCTATATATACTAGTCGGTCAATGAAATAAAAACCTAAAGTCCACATATGACTTATTATTCAACGTGGACCTTGTTTTCTTATTTCATTTCGCGTTCATATGAGGCTATACTAAGCCAGCGGCCGCCTACTAGCCTGCCGTCCT
>WSTJ01001780.1:0-10863 GCA_019623705.1 Ceratobasidium sp. 428 | reverse complement strand
ACGTCATTCATTTCAGGGGCTGCTTCTTTTCAGGGGTCCGCCTCGCGTTCGACGCGTGAATCAGTCACCTGACCGTGGATCGCTTTGATTTGGTAGCATCAATCCTTCATCTGTGTGTAAGATCCGGTGTGTGGGCTTAGCGTTGGGAATTGAGGTCGATGGGTGTCTGGTATTCGATAATGTAGAAATATAATCTGAGATACGATATATAAGACAAAGGAGTGTTGGGGTTGATACGAGATATACAGCAGGACAAAACACAGGAGGGAAGTACAGAAACAAACGAGGGGCAGAGTTTGGTTATGTTATACGATACAAAGCAAAAAGAAACAAATACAAGCTAGTCTCCCAGAGGCAGACTGTTACAGGGGGGACAACCAAGGGGGGGCTCAAGGTTCCTGTAACAGTCTGCTCCACTTACCCGGGGGTTTACTAAGTGCGAGCCCTTCGTGCACTTCGGAGGCATATCCAGGGTTTTAGAAGCAGCATCCGGACGGGTGCAATTAGGTCAGACACCCATTAGACTATATATGTACTTAGCTTGGGATGTTATTTCCAAACCGCCTGCCGAGAGACATTTCTCCTCAACGGCGCTGCTCGTGCTAGTTTATCTGGTTCTCTCTCTTGGAGGGACCGTAAGAAGTAAACTGGCACAGACGCCAAGGAACATTACGATCCTTGCCGGCCGTCGAGGAGCTAAAGTTGCCGAAATGGAAGAGGAGAAAGTATCCAAGTGTTCAACCGACTTAAGGCTCTTTGGGCGCGAAACTCTTTCGTTGAGCCTTTTCAGCTCAGCTCAAGGTGGGGACAATTCGATTTCTTCTTGGGACTCAAGGTGGTGTATATAAGCTTGAGCTAGATCTATATACCATATTTTAAGCCAAAAACGTCGATACAAACCCTGCTGACTACACTACCCTGTCGCTTAGGTCATCGGTCCTTGGACTTCAAGGGGCGCTCCGCTCGGAAGACCCCATGCCGAGATGCCGATGTACCGAAGGGCTCGCGATAGTGAACTCCTTGGATCCTGAACCAGCCTAATACAAGCCATCCTTCTCGTTCTCCGCACCAGGCGGAGAGCAAATTATCAACAATAAGTATAAACTCAGCATACACGAGTCAAACAACTAGCTCATTGAACGTGCTTGGAAACGAACATTCCCCACCTCTTAATCACCGGCAGGACGACTAAGTCGAACTCTTTCCCTTGAAGCTTGGGTGAATTATATCGTTGGAACGAGAAGATCTCACGATGCATCTTTTTACCTATAAGCATTTGGAACATTGATAATTGCAAAAATTCCGAGCAAATAGACTTACAGTCCGAGCATGGGCCCCTCATACTTGATCGTAACTCTGTCGGCTTCCTAAGCTCCGGCTTGATATGGAGAGAATACGCCGCAACTTCCTTCAGCTCCAAATGAACTAGCTCTATACAAAGGTACTTCAAGTGTGAGCAATTATTACGACTCCCAGCTTTTGAAGTACATACGTTCAACCCGATGAGGATACGACGTTGGCTCTCCCGGCCCAATTGACTCTACCTGCCTGCCAGTCTCCCCATCGACATTATCCATTTGCAGGGCGCAAGGCCAACATCCTCGAAGCAATATTCTCTTGGACGGACACTGTCGCTGCCACCCGCGGAGACGTTTCCGTACGTCTTTGGAGTATCCCACCTTGATATGAACCTTATCAGGAGTCGTGGGATCTACGGATCCCGCATAAGTTCAAGTGGAGAAACGCACTAAATCGGGTAGACTCACCAATGATTTCAAACGCATATACGTACCCTGGAATTTCACACCTCGAAGGTGATTCCGTCATTTTGGTTCGTAGTTTGGCTTTGGTTTCTGAGCTCAAGCCTTCACGAATCCACTCTGTTGACGAGCAAAAAACTCACATTAGACCGAACTCCATAGCAGAGAAATTCAATTGTACCCACTTTCATATTCAATAGGTTTACTCTTTCGAGTCGGCGAGGGAGGCTGTGGATGATCATCCGTTGTCTTTGCTGTCGCTGTCGCTGATACCGCAAGTCCCTTATGCTGCCAACAATACCCATGGCCTGACCCCGCTTCAAGCCTCCGACTACACCTACTCCCGGCTTTGGTGATAGCTATGCATTGATCCACCTCGATTGTGCCTGAAACGGAACTAGTTTTCACACGCAAGTTGGTCGAACTATCAACTCCTGGTGCTATATCCTCGCGTTGTTCTGTTTCGGATGCTTCTAGAACTCGGGGCTCGACAACAGCGCTTTGATCACCCGGTTCTGATTGTCCGGCATGTTGCCAGCAATAACTCGAACCTGGTCCTGCCTGGGGACTTCGTTTACATTGGCTCCCCTTCTGAGTAGTCGCCATGCATTGATTCACCAAAGACGTCTTTCGAATAGGGGGATCCTCCACCGGTGCGATAGTACGTTGATTAACCGTTTTTGCGTGCCCTATATGCTGCCAACAGTAGTCACCACCGGATCCCGCCTTAGGCTGTCGTGAACACTGAGAGCCTTTCTGGGTAATAGCCAAGCATCGATTCGACTGGAGAGTAGGCTCTCGAATAGGAGTTTCTGCGGCGCGCAGTATATTCGTCGTACTGGCCCCTACATGTTGCCAACAATATTCTGATCCCGCTCCAAGTCTCCGCGAGCACTGGCGGCCTTGTTGAGTAGTAGCCATGCATTGCTCTGAACTGAAAGTACTCTGAATAGAAAGCTCCACTGTGCGAGGTCTAGTCGCCGCCACAGAGCCTACGTGCTGCCAACAGTACTCCGATCCCGCTCCTGGAGTTCGTGAGCACTGGCAGCCTTTTTGTGTTGTGGCTTGGCATTGATTAATCTGTGTAATTATGGGTGTTGGCGCTTCGAGGTTCGGGCTACTCCAGAAATGGTCATTGCTAAGCCACGCCGTAGCAAAAGTAGGTAACCTACCTTTCATCCCCTCGCGTACTGGGAGGGTGCGTAGTTGATATGCCTAAAGCTGCGAGGACACGAAGTATGGCCTCAGGATCGGCCAGAACATCGTCGACTTTCTGCTGTACGCAGATTTCGATCGCCATGTGTTATAACAAATGAGAGAGAATTTCAAGTAAACGCTGATACAATTGATTAATAAAAATGTATTTTATACCCTAGGTAGTAGTCTTCTAGCTCGAATCGGTCAGTCGAGGTGTTGTCGATGCTAGCAGTCGTCTGTAACTCTCGTTGACTTATACTGTAAATTATGGCTGTACATGCGTTACGACCTTCCTTTAATTACCAAAACAGGTAAGATTAACTTGTGTGCCCGCCAAGCCAGCTTGACAGCATAGGAGCACTGCCAAAGCTGCGACCCGATACGTGAGACAATAACCGACACAGCGTGTACTAGTACAGCTCGCGTATAGACTTACCTTATGAGTCGGTCGATCCTAGGGCATATCAAGGCTGCGTCCACCCGGTCTCTTTCTTCACTCTTGTATACTAGTAGTACAGATAAATATAATACGGTTTATGTTCTCTTATACATACATATTTGCTACTGGGCTGTACCAATGAGGTTGAGCGTTGCGCGGTGCGATACCGTTCTCACCGCGGCTCAATAGACAAAGTTATCTGACACCTGGGATGTACGAGCGAATGTTGCCAGGGTTCAGACGCATATATCCTAAAAAGGTTTGATTTATCGCCGTTTCTTAGTCCCCGGGACACCGCTGCAACTGGGTTCTTGTCGTCAGGTACTAGTAGAGCTGAACGCTCGCTATGCAGATGATTCTTGGCGGCTTACTCTTGGGCTCCAGTCGGTACGGTTATTGTTGGGAACTGAGGTAGGCGGGTAGACAATCAGATTGCTTGTTTGCCCCCCTCAACAACTGCGGTCTCGAACAAGTGAAGGTCCAAAGAGTATAGTTTTCATCAGACTCCGGTTGCTTACAAGCGACCGTCGCCGACGCCTGTGTAAGACAAGTGTATGGCTGTGTACTGTATGTAGAGCCTCGGTCACGGCTGTGTTGAAATCTTCATGTCCTCGGCATAAATTAAAAAATTTCTACTTATGTTTGCGTGTTTGAGATTACTGGGCATTCTCCCTTTAAGAATACAACTCGACTCGCCAGATAATGACGATATAACCTTGAGAAGTAGGCTAGTCTATAGCAATGTAAAATACTGAAAATTATCAAAGTACTGTAGTACACGATCACGTGACTTTGCTTCAAGATGTGGCTGTATTGTCTGTTAAGCGTGGCTACAAAGAACCAGGGCAGTAGTTTTCTATTAAAGGAGTCTATTTGCTGTCGCTTACCAAGTATTGATGCCTTGTAAGACTAGCCCAGGTATGGTATCATAGCTAACTCACCCGCATCCACGCCGCGGCTCGTAACAAGTTCACGCAGCGGAGTACGAATGTCAAAGAGTATATCACGAATCAGTAACTAAGCCATCTTTCTTCGAGCTATAGCTCCGGTCGGTTCCGTATATATACAAGTAGCTACACGATTATGATACAGTTCGAACAAGAACATAAATTCAAAACTCTAGCCCCTGGACAAGGCAAGACACGGATCACATAAATTCCTCCACAAACGCTCCCCACTTCTCAATAATCGGCTTCACGATACTTGTCCATTCATGACCATTCGGCTCACTAGAAGCGTGACGCTTAAATACGAATATTTCATGATGCGTCGTTCCACCTGTATGTATGCGTTGAGTGCCAATAGATCGGAATTATGAAACCAGAGCAACCCACAGTCTGAGCAAGCCTTCCCGTCCGCACGCGATTTTCCCTTACCAGATGTTACCGGCAAACTATCCCTTGGGCTTAGGTCCATGAAGGCTGGTGTCAAATGTAGAGAATTTGTCGCGATATCCTCGAGCTCTGCGTGTACCAATCCTACATAGGGGGTCCGTGTTCAAGAGTCATCGGATTTATCCCCTGAGCTCAAACAACTCACGCTCAATTCGTTTGGGGTATTTCCCTGGCATCCCTTGCTCAATGGTTCCTATCAAAAGGCTCACCGCCCCATCGACGTACTTGCTACTTGCTTGACTATCCTCTGGTACGCACGGCCACCACCCGCGTGGTACCATATGCTTTGACTGACACTGTGCTTCCCACTCGTTAAGACGCCTATTCAGGCAGTTGGTATATCCTACTTTGATTTGAGCTTCGTCCGGCAGTTCGGGGTCTATATGCACTGGGTGGTAAGTGATTGCGATCGCAAACGTACGACGCTGACGGAAACTTGCTAGTTATCTCGAATGCATATACGAAGCCACGCTCAGAGTCGCTGGCTTCAGGTGGCTCCGCCATAAGCTTCCTGAGGCCAGCTTGGGTTCTCTTGCTTAAAAAGGCTGGAATCCAATCTAATCACGAGCTTCTATCAGATCGTACTTAGTCCAATAGCAGCCGAACCTACCTTCGAATTTGACCAATGTACTTGGATTTGCGTGCGAGTAGAACCCAGCCTGCTTTAAGACAGTCTTGATATGAACGTGGCACAAACTCGGGAACCAACCCGCGCGAATCTGGATTTTACAAGGCTCTCCGTCAGAGGCGTTATATGCCTCACAACGCTGTTTTCCCTGGGGAAGTAGCCTGTCGGGCTGGTTGGGTGGAGGCTCCGATGAGGCTCGTTCCGGAAGTTCGACTGATGTGGGGACTTGAGTGGGTAAAATAGGTTCGGACTTTCGCCCGTGCTTCTTTAGCGGTTTACGGTGATTGTTGGACTCGGAAACGCTAGAGTCACCAGGTGTGCTAGAGTCTGGGAGCTGCAAGGCCGATGTGGAACCGGAAGACGCCGCAGACGGTAGCTCCTCGTAACTGTAAACCCCAAATTGATTACCAGTTAACCTATACTCAGGAATACGCATAAACCTACTTCAAGGAAAGGTCTCCGGATGAAATTTTAAGATTGCCTAGCGATTCTATTACGGATTCGTACCCAGCTTGCGGTCCGTCATATTCAATTATAACTCGAAGGCGAACAGGTGAAGTCATAGTGTTCAAAATACAAGGGTTATAAATTCAATAAAGCCGATTGAAGTGTCTTGAATTGGAGGGTTGGTCGAATAACTAAAGCCAGTAGTTCGAGGTGTTGTGGATGATCGTGGCTTTGAGAGCTTGTTTATAACAAGATATGTGGCTGTGATTGCTTTGTTATCGTCCTTGACCTGACCTTGACAACTCCGCTAATAATTACCATAATAGGCAACAACGTGAGGGTAGCCGAATCGAGGTCACACAAAATCGTCGTTATCGTACTTTATTGTCCTGAGCATTATGTGTGCCTATCATCGCTATGGATGTTTGCAACTGAGATGCAGATAAAGCAAACACACTTCGGGCTGGTAGCACCATAGAAAATAAATGATAGATGAATAGGAGATGAGATGGTAGAGTCGTTTCAATGGCAACTTGATGATTGGTAATATTTTCAAGTGTAGATTGGTTGTTCTAGTAAGTAAATCGCGTTTTAGTACGGCGGCTCGATGAGGGCACTAGCGCAAAAGAATAAAGAAAAGAAGAACAAATCAGGATCCACAACACATCGGCTTCAATATCATGGAACAACACCACCTGGTAAGCTTCTACTTACATCTGACTGTGATGATTTTGCCGGTGCGACGCTGTTTTCGTCTGAGCTGATAGCAAAGATGTCTTTTAACTCGATCTAAGCGCAAGGTAGTAAAGTCTGTTGTTCCTGAATTATTAGTAAACGCCTCATGATATCAGTGTACTCAATTACTACCGCAGGAGTATGCGGTGGTTATAGCCTCGAACCATGATGCCGATGACGGGAAACTACTAGTAGGCGCGACGTTGTGCTATGAAAACGAAGGGCCTAGCTAGTTCCATAGGTTGCTGTGTCATCCCGATTTACGTAATTAGTACAATCTGCATCCGCGTTTGAAGTTCTCCTGCTCTCGCTTCGGTCTCCACGACCCAACTAGCTGTACTCAATTCTGAGGTTGGGGCTTGTACGCGAGCAAAAAAGGCTGAGGATACGTAATAAGTGGACCAGGCCCGTGGATGGGAGACGCTTACCGAGCGAACCTTGCGCCCGAACAGGCAATCGGTAAGGCTCCGACATGCGACAAGCGAGCAGAACATGACCCGCAATACCTTGGGTTATTTTGCTCTCGACGCTGAAGATGACGAAATAGAATGCCCTCAATGCTTCGTGGGCAGGGTTTTGTAAATACATGCAAATCGGATTTACCTTACATGGATGTATGCCGGTGATCGGTACTCAACCGGCCTTTCTGTAAGCGCGCTCAGCCCGACGCCAGGTTTCAGTGTAAATGCGTGTGCGAAATGTATAATTTTGTAAAAGACTCACCCATGCAATCGACAACCACGCACTCCTCTCACCAAAACATGCACAAACTTACCCGGTTTATCATCGGCACCGCAGCGTAGCAGGTCCTTTTCCAGCAGCATGTTAAGCGCGTGGAGTAAGGAGTTTGCTCCCTTGAGGGTTAAGTCGCTTTAGTTTGATAACTTAAGCACCCACTCTCGAAATGCACGTAGCGCATCCAATAGCTCAGAGTTTGAGTTTGGCTGCTCAGCAGTGATTGCCGGCGGCGGATCCTGGTTGTCTGGCGTGTTATCGTGCTCGGGCATCGGGTCTTGAGATAATCATACATCTTAAGTGTCATATAAAACGAGTCTCATAACGAGATTTACTCAGATTGTTACCTAAGCTGCATGGGCTTGGTGAGTGTTGTTCGACTGTGGGCGGACATGACGGGGAGGAAGCTGAAGAGATATATTCCGACTTGTCAAGGTGCATGAGATGCGTCTTGCGGTCGGTCTCGGCGGCTGCCTCAGACCCCGATGTATAACTAACGTCAGTTGATTCAGGATCCATAAGTGCATCGTAGCTTGGTGGTGTCGCTGTCACAGCATGCCTGTCATCGTCCGTTGGTTGGTCCACGTCGACCTTGTCCTCTAAGGGGTTGTCACCGTCAGGATGCCCCAAGATAGCAGTGTAGCATCAAATCGCTCCTCTAGATCGTTAAGCAGAGCTAGCGAGTCTTATTGACGAGTACCACACGGTTGTACTTAGATAGGTGATGAAGCTTAGAGTAAATGATTAAAATGATATCAAACGAGATACAGGTTGAAGAGGGGTACAAGTATAGAAATCAAAATGTATATAAATTGTGTAAAAGAATGTTACAAAAGAATGTGTGAACACGAGAGAAGATAATGAAGAGATGATGTAGGAGAGGGCTCACAGAGCCCGTATTTATACCCTACGAATATCTCCAAGTCATACGAGGTAAGTGCTGCGCATACACTTGGCTCGATTATCTGACTCACTTGTTCTCGTATGTTCCTTGACATTTGAGCGGTTTCTACCACAAGCGGGTAGGTGAGGGTCGGAATGGGTTGGCGGCATACATTCTGACTTGTCGGCGTCTGCTAGCGTTGTTCGGCGTCATGCATACCGTAACAGTCTCCGTTTCCGTTGGCGCGACGCAGTCCTAAGCTCGTAGGTGGTGGTCGGCATAGGTGTGGTCGATCAGTACCGGCACGGGCCCACGACGGATTCGCATATCGTCTGTATTTTGGGCACGTATACGAATGCCACAAGTTCTCATATTCTTCATATATATGTACATACAATCTGTAAATAATGCTTTACCTATATCCGTTGCTGTTTGAACGGGCCCGGTCCTTGAAGATACAGCCATGGTGCCGCTACACCGACCCTGTTCTCACCGATCGGCCGATTTCAAACCCGCCGCATGATTCCTTAATCACGCAGCACGCGCAAACCAAGTGCGTTTTTGGTTCTATTGCCTTTTTTTGGTCTCGGCGCTTACTCTCGGCTTAGTCACGGCCCTTAGCAGCGGTCCCATCAAGTTTTTCAGGCTCAGCTTTTACCCCACATTTTTACAATTGAGTACAGCTACTGCCATACCAAGTCTATCCTCCGCCTGCATCGATATTACGGCCGTGCATCCTATTCGTACAACCATACCGCGGCTCGCGCAGGAAAATAGCCGCGTTGGAACTCTAAACAACATCGCACCACTATTTTAAGCCTTGGTGCACAGCCCGCTTCTACCATTACATGCTGCCCGTTTAACATAGCCGCGCTAGTTCTGTTCTTTCCTGTCTAGCTTCTGGGGCTACAGTCCGGTCTATTGGTCCCGCAACTGCGGGTGACGACGTCGAACTCTCTTGGGACGTTTTTGGTGTATATCATAGCCTTTCGCGTGGAGCTTACCAACACATGCTTCATCCTATCTGGATTTTGGCCATAATTTCCGCTGTGCCGACCTATTCTGGTACGGTCAACATTGCCCGAATCACATAGTTATTCAGCAATCAAGCCCGCCGCAGTCATAGGCTGTCCATAATGCCGCACACTCGATGGGCGTGTCGCGCTCGCAAGATGTGCTGAATCCACCTTCTCACCATGCGCGGGTAGCTGACATCCGCCTATGAGGTATGAATTCGATGCATTGGATATGACATACTCCTTGAATCTCAAAAGCATTTTATATAAATAGGAATCATACCCCACTGCATTCTGTATTCTCCGCCTCCCGTTAGCTAAGTCCAACACAGCTATGAGTCAGACACCGCGCCCTCCGACGTCTATGGCTCGTCCTTCCGGAATATCTAGCCATGACTTGGTTTTCTACATCGACATGGCTCTCGTTGGCGTCTTGGGAGTAGTAACGCTGGTCTACCTTCCTCGCACTATTACCCACTACCTCCACAAATCTTCTCGACGCGAGGGCTGGGTCTTGCGTCGATCTCGAACCAGTCCTACAGGTGCTCGCTCACCGCTGAGCAAGGATATCCCTCTTTCGACTGTGCAAACAACGCAATACCCTCTCGACCGCTCCGGCTCTTACTCGGCCACCCCCTCCGTTACGCCACATCTCCCAGAACGGTCGCTACTTAGCACAGGACCGCGAACACCTCCGCCCCATCTCCACTCCTACACATCGTACATCCCAACCATCGGACGAATCCTAAACCACCACATCCTTGGCTTGACCGTTCACCAGCTCGCCATACTTGCCGCCTACATTTTAGTGACTGCAATAGCGTTGTTCTATCAATCAAACCCTACTACGAATGTCCCACGCGCTGGATATGTGGTTTTGTCTCAAATGCCGATTGTATTTGCATTGGGGACGAAAAACAGCGTTGTGAGCTTGCTGACCGGTATCAGCTATGAAAAGGTACGCACAAGTGTAAGTCGGCGAAAATTTCAGCTAACGGTACCCCTCGTTTAGCTTAACTTTTTGCATCGGTGGGTCGGTCGGATTATGTTTATCGCAGTATTATTTCATTTCGTCGGATGGCGTGAGTACTTTTCTCCAAGAACGGTTTATGGTCACTGAATTATTCACCTAGTTGTCCTATGGACAAAACTGGGTATAACACGACAGGCAGGTAAGTTAGCTTGTATGCTCTTGGAAGAAACCGTGCTTACTACGTGTATTATAGTGCAAAACAATCCATGGGGGCTTGTCGCATTCTTTGCTCTCTGCTTTTCTGCACTTGGATCCCATCCCTGGGTTCGCTCCAGGCTATACACCCTCTTCTGGAATTCTCATATCATCGGCTTGCTCGCCCTCATGATCGGAGTATGTATCTCTCTAGCACGTTTGGCCAAATCGTGAAGCTAATCCCTCATGTAGGTCTGGAAACACCAGCCTAAGGTCGCCGTCCCATACGTCGCAACCTGCGTCGCACTCTATGGCGCGGACCAGCTTGCGCGTCTTGCCAAAACCCGCGTACGCAAGGCAATCTTAACCCCACTTCCAGAGCTCGGTAGCACCCAAATGCAAATCTTAGGCATCAACAGCGGCTGGAATGCGGGCCAACATGTCCGAATCCGTGTTCTTTC
>WSTJ01001779.1:0-10865 GCA_019623705.1 Ceratobasidium sp. 428 | reverse complement strand
CCGACGCCGGTAGAGGGGGAGGATCCCAATGTTGTTATTGGGTTTAAGCATTTTACGAAGCTGTGTGAGGTACTCACTGAGATTACGCGTACGATGGTGAGTGGCTTTCATGAGCCTTAGTTCGAAGTGTTCGGGGTAGAGGTTTGAGGTAGAGGTTGGACTCGAGGCTGGCGCGGAGAATGGGCTCGAGACGGGAGTGGACAATAAGTTGGAACCAGGGTGCCCTTCCAAGCCGAAAGGGGACGCGCGAGTCGTACGCCACCCGAGGTCAAGTATATGTATAGTCCTATGCTGGATGGTTAGTTGGGTAGGCGCTTTGGGTGCAATGCTGGGTACAAACCTCCGGTTTAGGTTGGAACTGGAGTCAAGGACGGGGTCAAGGCTTAGGTTAAGGCTGCCTAAGCTCGAACCAGAGCCCCGTGAGCGCTCGGCGGTAGTCTTGAACGCGGACTGTTTCAACAACATCAGGCGTGGATAACTGAATACGAGCTAACCTGATTATTTTGGACAGTATGCGACCGGTCGCAAGTACGACCCCAGGCGACAGAAGCTCACGTCTATGCCTGAGAATGAGGGCCGGTTAAGGATGTGGTACCAAACTTTGCCACAACAATGTAAGTTGAGCGACGAAGTAACCTGAGTAGTGATGATTGATTTCTTCTTGCCTCCCCGCTGCTCTTATATATGCTGGGCTGAATGCGCGCAACTGACCCCCTTTTTGACTTAAACTCCGAACCCCTTCATCTCCGAATATATTCATCTATCCCCTGCATCCCAGTAAAATGGACCCCCGATTCCGGCTACCACTGCGCGGCGCCCCTGCTGGAAGTGGCAACGTGGCTTAATTCCTAGTAAGTGCGCTATCCGATCGATCTCTCGCTAGGCCTCCACTGACACCCGAGTCCGTTTCTCCGTCTGCGCCTTCTCTAGCGTAAGTTTGTGATTCTGTTCCTCGCGTTGACACGTGGGGTTGATAGGAATTTTGGGTGTAGTACCACTTCTCGCAGATCCTCATTCGCCGGCCGTATGCGATGGTTCCGACCATGGACGACGCCGCGGGGAAAGCGCTGTATGAAGAGAGTCGAGCGATATGCTTGCGCGCGGCCCGAACGAATGCCATGATGCTCGGTCATTACATCGCGATCAATCGTAAGCCCAGTACGTGATTGTCCTTTATTCCGGGCGCTTGGAGTCGCGACTGATTTAATTTGGTGCGTGGTGGATAGTGCCGTGGCTGACACCGAGCACGCGTGAGACTCTGGTGATGCTCGTGATGAACGGTCTTCATTTGCACAAGTCGTCGCCGAGTGGTGTTGAAGGCGAGAGCGAGCGCGAACAGGAAATCCTCTTGCAGAATTGTGTTGATATTTTACAGCTGATGGGTCGAGTGGGCGTGCACGTTGCTGACATGGCGTAAGTCTTCAGTCTCTCATGAGGTTTGGGCGTGCATATGCTGACTAGCTACCTCGGTCCTGTAGGAATATGCTGCGCGAACTTGCCACCCCTATCAACACCACGCAGTCACCGTAAGAATGTTGTTCTGGTCCGTCCGTGTGTGTTTCTATGTCGTTTTGCGTGGGTGATCAAAAAACGCTGGGCCGATCGAAGTCCGCGTGTTGTGGTCTAGACTGGTGGAGCTCAGATGAATTTGAAGAAATGTGAAGGATCTTGGTGTATGATAGATCATTGATTGTGTTTCGGATGAATGGGATTGCTTGATGTCTTTCGAGGGCTTTGGGACGGTCTGTGAGATTTCAGCTCAAGCCACCAACTCAGAGCGCTTTGCACCCGTCTAGATACATCCTAGTGTATCTCTATCTTGGGTAGGTCTACAGGGGCATGTCAAACGTAAAGACTCCTTGCAAAGCCGACAGGGTGTACGCTCTCGCTGCAGTAGATAGGAGGCCAACCGGGGCGTGGCGCCGACGTTCGTCGCTAGGATCTTTCGGTACTATTATCGAGCTCAGGGGCAACAGAACTCGAAGTTCGGGCCGAATACCTCGTATGTCACATTGGGCCCAGCAATCACACTCGCGAACAGCTGTATTCGCGCACTGTCTATACTATCTAGGTATAGGAACAGTAGACATGTGCACGAGCGACTGCCATCGTCGCTGAAATTTCGCCACCTGTATCCGCCCAAGGTTCTGTCACTCTCATATGGCGATTTACGGGCCATTACTCCGCCTTAGCCCTGTCGCCTACATATGTAAGGTTCCCCACATGTTAACTCCGACTTGAAATGGTGGAAGTTCAGGTGTCGAGCTCTTCTGGAAATTACCCAAGGGATACCGGATACCCATACATTCATAGTTTTAAATCAGCAAGTTTAGCGAGATTCTAACGACTCAACTTCTTGTTTTACCTTTTCTTAGATATGTTACACAAAAACCACTCCCGGAGGTGTTTGCCCCAGCTTGATCGAATGAATTAGATCTAAGCCACGTGACCAACTAATTAGAAGCCTTGTATGGTGGCCACCAACCGTCACACGCCTCGTCAAGATACTCCTGAATCTTCACCCACGAACCAAGCAGGGCTAGGATTAAAAACACTGTAAATGAAACCCCGGAGTTGGCTGATCTCAAGGGCGAACGAAATTGGATCCCAAACCTTGGGCCGCAGCCGCCAACCACGATGCTACAGTGCTACTAAACGGTACTTCCAAATGGGAGGGTCTTGGGGAGAGTAAAAATCTATAGGTGAACCTGAATATTTCGGGGAGCTAGACCTACCTTCACAGAAGATCTTTTCCGGTGGCGGAAATTCCCAGTATCGTGCTATCCATTCACTAGATCTGCTCTTGTCGGGTCTGGACATCCGAGGCAAGCGACAACACGTGCCGGAGTAGGATTACTACTCGTATGAATAGTTAGGCTAGTGCATATAATTCACGTAAACTTGGAGATTCAAACAATTCATAAGGATATCACCCATTCCATGTATTGTAGCCTGTACAGACCGCCACCGCACACACTAATCTACGGAGGGGCCAGTACGTGATATATTAAAAGGGGCGAGATTTCATACGGAAGAACGGTTGATCTGGTACTCTTAAGCGGAAACACCTCGATTTCTTTGGGGCCAGGCGCCATCGTGTTGAACTAACGGAACGTCGAAGCGATCACCCCCGAAATGTTCAATGCAACCTATGTAGTTAGCGCGAGCTACCAGCGGGGAAGGCTTAGTTGGCTGTCGGTGTGAAGTTAATCTAGGATCGGTATGGCTTTCTGGGCGACCCGAGTCAGCTGAAATACGACACCCAACATTCAGTCCTCCGATATATGCGGCCGTGGGCTGTTCTGCTCGAGGTACGATAGGTTGTGCACAACTGCAAACAGTCGGTACAGCCGCATGTCTGTGCCCAAATCTGACACTTAGACTTCAGCTCAAGCCAAGGGCACGGCTGTATTTGCCATTCAAGATGATGGCCAGCTTTGTCTGCCTCGAAGATCTAATACTATAGATGACACAGCCAATTCCAATATTCGAACATTCCGCCCCACTATTAGTAGCTGTGGTATGATATGCAGTGCATGTAGCCGGGATTTAGGAGTCGGAAAGTGGTCTGAAACGCCTCTGTACTAGCCCGCGTATTTCGATGGGTCAAAATCGCTTGGTATATTAGTCTGCTTCATATGCAAAGAAGTGCTATATCATAGCCCGGTGTAGCAAGCTGACTTGTGTTAATAGCCTACTATTAGGAGACATATTGCGTTAGAAACGTTATGACTTTACCGGAGTGGTTAGTTAGGCACGTGACCAAACATAATTCTGGGGTTTATTTGGTGGCTGAGCCAAATCCCACCACCACGATGCAAAGCCACGAAGATACTGCTGAGCCCTCGTCTAATGAACTGGGTAGAACTGAAACTGAAAGTACTGGAAAGGAACACCTCGAGTCTACGGAACTTGGAGACGAGCAAATTAAACACTTAAATGCTAGGTCGGAAACTACAGGTCTTGAACAAGAAAATAAACCACCTACAGACGAGTCTCCTACTATCCTAGGCGGATCAAACTTGACTCCAGAAGACACTGAGAGTACTAGCAGCAACCTTCAGGACTGCATTGTTCACGCTCCTGATCTACTTGAAGCGATGTCCGGTCATGATTTTGCCGGGAGAGATACGCGTAAACGCGCTTGCTTGAACAAAGCGACCGGGATGAGTGATCGTCTTGGAATATATTACCAGATCATACCTCCCGGATATAGAACCTCAAGTAACGTATTGGTGACCATTCTGGGCTTCTACTAATCAAGAGCTACAGGTCCGCACGCTCATTCCGTAGAGGACGAGCTTGTATTCTGCCTACAAGGACGAGGCATTGTATGGCAGAATGGTTGGACTTATTCTTTTGTGCCGGGGGATGTTGCAGGGTGGAAAGCTGGCACTGGCATTACTCATACCATCATCAACGACACAAAGCACCTTCCAGGCGAAAGTACCGATGAAGAGGAAGAGGATCTTATCCTTCTAGTGGTTGGCGAGAATAAACCCGGCGAAGATCGACTTTTCTATCCGTTTGACCCCGAAAAATATGATCTTCCAGGACGGCTCAAATGGGATGGTCCTAAACCCCAAAATCACTGGGGCCAGCATCCAGGCGTCGCGCGGGCTGAGCGTCCAAACGATGTACTTCCGGATATTCAGACTGGCGCTCGGCCGAGCAACATCGTGTGTTGGAAGGATCAACTTGCAGAAGTTGGGAAAGGCGAAAAGTCTGCGTATGCGACGTCACTATCTCAGGAGACGGGGTTATCGGGGCGGCTAGGATGTAACCTGGAGATTGCTCCTCCTGGAACTCGATCCTCTGGTATGTTATTCGGCACACCCTAGATATTCTGGCTTATTCACTAGTCTTCTAGACCCACACGCTCATAGGTACGTCGTCTCTGAGCCATATTCTCGAAAGATCGGCTTGTTCAGCTGTTGAACTAGTGTGGAAGATGAGCTTGTGTTTATCATACAAGGGGAAGGGTCTGTCTGGCTCGACGGTCATATATTCGCAGTATCTCCGGGTGATGCCGTTGGGTTCAAAGCTGGAACCGGGCTAGCTCACACTTTCATCAACGACTCGAACGCGTCGGGCGACGAATCTGGTCAAGATTTAGTGACGTGGATAGTTGGAGAAAATCGGCGAAACGAAGATAGAGTGGTGTACCCGCTTCATCCTGAGAAGAAACAGACGTTTAACCGGTGGTGGGAAGGTATGCGCTGATGCTTTTACTCGCATAATCACTCAGACTGAATAACGTATTGTTCAGATTCGCCTCAAAGGAAACTTGGTATGTATTTACTCATAGCTGATTCAACATCCTAACCACGCTTCATAAGGTGACCATCCTGGAAGACCAAGCAAACCGTATGATTCGAAATAGAGTTTGTTGTAAATACCACAGCATTGAATGAAAGCAAGATTGTCATGACAGTATGATCCAATAGGAGCCGAGCTGAGGTAATCCGACTTTCGGATACCGGAAGCAGATATTTGCAATTCTAGCGTCAACAAACTCTTGCTGGCCATCGTTCTGTACGGTGAGAACTCATGTTTCAACACTTTATGGGGAGTATGGGGTAGCATGGAAAGCTACGGATGGATGTGAGGCGGGTTTATGAATTAGGGGCACAGGAACGGACGGATGTGGTTGGGACATGTGGATGGATTCAGACCTCGGCTGGTGGGTATTACTTCAAATGCTAATACTACAATCCCCTTAACAGACCTGCCAACACCCCTCTTTCACAACCCAAAAGTCGGTCCATCATGTCCCTAAATAACAAGATCTACCGCACGGCCAATGCGCCAACGACCGCGCCCGATGAGACTGAGACTTCAGTTGCCCAGGCGCTGATTGATCTTGAGAACAACGTGCCGGACTTGAAGACTGAGCTGCGTGTGCTACAGGTGAGTTCTCGAGGTGCCCTTCGGTGGGATCTTGTCGTTATATTGCTAGGCACATTCATCATGATTGTGCGTTGAGATCTTAAGCAAGGCTAACACTCTGTTTCGTAGATCTCTGCAGCAAAGGAGGTTGATGTTAAGGGTGGCAAGAAGGCTGTCGTCATATTCGTCCCTGTCCCTCAGCTAAAAGCATTCCACAAGGTCCAATCTCGGTAAGTGGCGAATGCGGATGATTGAGGGTATATCTAATTATTGGCAGATTGACCCGCGAGCTCGAGAAGAAGTTTGCAGACCGTCATGTCGTGTTCATCGCCCAGCGCCGTATGCTGAGGAAGCCAACCAGGACATCGCGCGTCAAGCAAAAGCGCCCTCGTACGTCTTTCTTTTTTGTTAGCAGTATCCGATCTCAGCCTGCCACCAGGTTCTCGCACTTTGACCTCCGTTCACGAGAAGATCCTCGAAGACCTTGTCTTCCCGACTGAGATTGTAGGAAAGCGAACCCGAGTTGCGGTGGACGGCAGCAAGCAACTCAAAGTGTATGCCTATTTCGTTCTAGTAACTAGCCAGGCGCGCCAGACCTAACTGTATGCCGTAGTTTCCTCGACGCAAAAGACCAAAACCTGCTTGAGTACAAGCTCGACTCGTTCTCGTCCATCTACCGCCGGCTCACCGGCAAGGACGTCGTGTTTGAGTTCCCGGCCGTTGCGACCGACTGAAGGGTTGGATGTTTGTATATCGCTGTTACTCTTTTGCGGTTCCAATGCATACGCATTACTTGTACCCCCACTATGTCCCATCCAATCCTTGTGAAGATATGTATGCATCTCATCAAAACGTCTAAGCTACAGCAAAGCATTTTCATCCTTCTATAAACTCTGACCGTATTGGGAAGGGACTTCCAAGTGGTCCTTCGAGAACTAGCTGAACGTGCGCAACACGCACACCAGATCCACCCAACCGGGATATCACCCAACGTCTCTGAAGCTCAGGTTCAGACCATTCATGGACTAGTTGAAGGTTTGGCAGCTCTCGCGCTAACTCGTAAATCAATGCGCTCGCAGAGGTCTCTCTCATCGCTTGGACAATGTCGAGCATCTTGTCGATGGGCATGGTGAGCTCTTCCAGGTTCGGAGCGTGTTTGAGTATGTCGATGAAATCACCCTTCGAGCAGTGTAAAAACGATAGAGCAAGCTCAAGGGGAAAGTGCATACCACTTCTGAAGTAACGGACCAAACAGCGAGTTTCGTCAAGCTTGGCGCAAGGGACAAGACCTTGGTTAGAGCGTCTCCGTCGAGCTCTTCGTCCTCGAGACGAAGGGATAGAGATCGAAGGCTCGGCATATCAACTGCGTTCTCTGAGAAGTCGACCATCTCGTCGCCTTCTGAAACCTCATCTAGCGCAGAAAGGCTCTCGATCTGCGCAGCTATACTCGAGCTAACCAAGGCTTGGCAGATGAAGAATGGCCCCTCGAAGCGACGCAGAGATGGGAAGAGAGCTGCAACAGACTCAGCCGGAAAGTCTCGCCATGAATGCTCATGTGTCCAGCCTATCGAGACGGTATGCAGTTTGGGATGCCGCTGGAGGAACTGGTGGTACGAGCTTGCTTCCGGATCCTCGAAGAACGACTGCCAGTCCGGGGTGGTCGCTCCAAGCATGCGCAGAACGCGAAGATTAGGGAACGTAACATCTAGGCTGGAACATAGCTGGTCTGGAGACCATCTAAGGCGGTCCACCATGTAGTCGCTAAGATCAAGCTCAAGAGATCTGAGGTCTGGGGAAGCACGAATCATGTCAATCATAGCTTGCGGGAGCGGGGAATATGGGTCCGGGGTTAGATCTATAAACTAGCGATTCGTAAAAAATGAAGTGAATATAGAAGTTACGCATACCCAGACGTTTAGACCGGACGGAAATGTTCAACTTGTCCTTGAAACAAAACAACTTACAGCAACCCTCAATGTGTAATCCCGTAGCGGATAGCAGTTAGACTTACGGATTTCAAATAATCATCTATCAAACAGCTAGTGAATCAATCTCAGGTGAAGTGAGACGATGTTGGCCAGCTGGACTTACTGTCGCGGAAGTTGAACCATGGTGAAGAGATATACAACGACACAGAACGTAGCTCAGGACATGATAGTTGAAACGTTTCAAACACATTGGTAGGATTGTCCGGGAGCCAGTCCGACTCCCAAGACACGGAACTAAGACATTTGAGCTTAGGAATTGCCATCTGAAAACATGCTAGAGCCTCAGAAAACTTCAGATTCCTTTTATGACTGATATCGTAACGGTCATCAAAGATGAGATTTTGCAAGTGCGCTCCTATCCGTAGGTGCGTAGTATCACCTTCATATATAATTCTATCAGACATGGCTTTGGTATGGGAAGCAAGACATAAGTATACTGTTCGGTATAAGCTGGGGAACGCAAGTGCGTGTATAGTTCGAGAAGCGAGAGAGACCATAGCCAGATCATGTAGTGGAAGCCAAGACAGACAGTTCTCTGCAACCTCTGGAGAAAGAGACTGGAGTGTCGATTCTACCATTTTAGACAGAAATGGGTGTTGGGATGTGGACGGGTAACAGTCGTTACCAGTGCATAGTGTCAGCGTCAAGTTTGATGCCGAGGTGTTTGTGTTGTTTGATCCAGTTTGGCGTCGCCGGCCTGTTACATTAACTGTACTCCGCCACCAGCACTCGAACATCACGTCTTACTCTTATAGCTCCCATACGCCGTACATTGTCTTAGTATTCCCAACAATGAACTTATACAAGAAGCTGCAGCGAGGTGTTCCTATATTGGTTTAGCGTTACCATCCGCGTCATACCTCTGGCACTGGTTGGGCAGCAGACTGGCTGCCATTCATGCAGCGCAGTTTCTAGAAATGCATCTTGCGTCACCAGCGAGTCAGAGCAAATGACCACCGGATCAACTGAATAGCCACCGGAGTTACCCTACAGGCACATATAAAACGTTGGCACTCCAATTCATTGCGAACGCCACCCTGCTCTCCACAGCCATGACCACAGACCAGCCCGTCGCGAACAGAATCACGGTCAACTCTGCTGAGCAGGACGATCAGATCGACTCTGTTGCAGTATTCCAGGCAAATCGCGCTGAAGTCAAACGGCGCGTCAAGCTGGAGCTGAAGGTATGTCTCTGGGTCCGAAATGTTGATCTATCTGATAGACTTAATCTTGTTCTATTCTCCAGCAAGGACAAAATCATGTCGATATAGAGCGACTGCCAACATGTATCAACGAGGACTCGATTCGCGTCGACGGCACAGGCACTGCTGTCATATTTGACGTGGTCTATCATAACCCACGCAGCCAGTCTAACGTACCCAAGTCGGACAACCCTCACCAGCAAGCCATTGCAGAGGCGAATCGCGTTCTACAATCTCTGCAAAAGGAGCGCGAGGTCACTAAAGAGCAAAGCGACTTCTTGGACTCGTACGGCAAGACTCTGGACAGCAAGAGCATCAACATCGAGGACGTCGAACGATTCTTAGACATGTTTGGACCTCGCCAGGTCGCGGTGGCGAAGCGGATGCAGGAGCTCGACGTGCAGATCGAACAAGCACAGAAAGAGTACAACGAGGCGAGGGCGAAGGTATACGAGGACCAGCGAGGAGCAAAACGAGGCACGAGGATTACTGTCACAGTGCTCGCCGAGGTGGACGGTGAAGCGGAGCTGATGTTGACGTATGGTATGTATCTGAGCAACCACACACACGAGCGGCAGATGCAGCTACTGATATGCAGTATTTGATAGTCGTGTCAAACGCGCGTTGGACTCCACTGTACGACGTACGCGCATCCATTGCCCAGTCGCCCGATACAAAGGCCACTATTGCGTTGCACTATAGAGCGTCGATCACACAGACAACCGGAGAGAACTGGCCAGATGTTGCGCTTACGCTCTCGACTGCGTCTCCACAACTGGGAAGCGCTGTGCCAAATCTATCTGCGTGGCGTATTGGGTTCCCCGCTCCGCCACCGCCTCCAGGCGCGTCTATGGGATCAGGGCGGGGAACGTCCGGAAGGGGCGGAGGGGCATTTCGGCACAGGAGAATACTAGCGCTTGCAGACGATGATGATGATGATGATGCGTTGGAAGAGGAAGCGGAAGAGGAAATGCCCGCTTTTGCTTACGCAGCTCCGGCCCTGCAGAGTATGACAGCTCGCTCTGCCAAGGTGGTCGATGCTGGTGTACTCAGCGCTACGTTCGGCATACCCGGACGTAGCGATATCCCAAGTGATGAGAGCAGTCACAAGGTTGTGATCTCCGTGCTCAACCTTGACGCTGAGCTAGAGTGGGTATGCGTGCCCCGGGAGAAGGAGAGTGTATTCTTGAGGGTGAGTAGTATGAATCGCCTAGCGGTTTAGTGGTACTTATGAGACTATGATCATAGTGCAAGGTTCTGAACGCGAGCGAGTTCACGCTGCTGCCAGGAGAGGCTAGCGTGTTCATGGACGACAACTTTGTGTCAAAGAGTCGAATCGAGGTACGAGTATTCTGGAACCACATCGAGTATAGTTATCTCATTCGCTCTCCTTAGCACGTCGCTCCGAACGACACTTTCAGGACCTCGCTCGGCACCGACTCTGCGCTGCGAGTGACCTACCCTCCGGTCCGTAGTCATAACCGGACTCTCAACCGGTCTAGCTTCTTCGCAGGCAAGGACTCTAGGCAGTCTGTGGCCGCAAACTCTCAGCGCATCACCGTGCGCAACTCGCGCCAGAGCACCGTGTCAAGTTTGCGTGTCTTCGATCATGTTCCCGTCAGCACAGACGCCAAGATCAAGGTCGAAGTGCTGTCTCCTAACGGAATCGGCCCTGTCGTGGCGGAGAGTGAGACGCCGGAAGGGAGCAAGAACAAAGACCGACCGTGGACGAACGCGCAGAAGGGAGTCAAGGCACGGTGGGCGAACCTGGACGTGGGTGGGGAAG
>WSTJ01001778.1:0-10870 GCA_019623705.1 Ceratobasidium sp. 428 | reverse complement strand
TAGTGTAATTTTACTGATAGATGCTGCTGGTCTACGGTACCGACACGCATGCTGCATCAGTTTTGTGAGCCAGTGTACATCCACAGCCCGAGGTGTAACGAATATAAGCCTTGTTAGGAATGTATCACTCATGAGGGTAAACGACACAACATTCAATACGCACAATCCATATAGTGTAGTCTAAAACTTCCACCGCTTTTGTTCATGTACAGTACATTATCTGTTCCGCATCAAACTAAAGAATGTTCCAATGAAACCTATTTAAGCTCGGAAGCCTCCGATGTACGTTTTCCGTGATATGCGAAGGGCTGGGGGATTTCATACTGAAAGCCTTCGCCGCCATCTAGTTGTATAGCCGTTAATAGCCTGTTGCGCGATTCTGCGACGGACTTTTGGAAAGGTCCGTGTGACTCTGTGTCTTTGATGTATGTCGCTACCACCTCCCGAACGTGCCTTCTTACATCAAACCCGGAGAGGAATGGCAAGGTTAGTTTCACAGATTTGTCACTATGCTTTCGCATATAGTGATCGATTTCCATGGCGATCGTCTTAATACTCATATGGTCCAGGCGAAGCGTAGTGAAGTTGGCTAAAAATCTAGATAAACCAAGCAAGAAGAGCGCGGCTTTATCCCGTTTGCGTGGCTCCGATCGAGTATATGCCTGCCGCCACAATCGTTTGCGATTCTCCAAGGACCAGAAATCCCAGCGGTCTTGGTCTAAAGATAGCCCCCAGAATGTCACCGCCACCGCCAAGGCCGGTCGAATATGTTCTTCTTTGTACCTTACGTTTGCAAGCAGTCGGAGAAGTACTTGAGCCATGATATCGGATATCATGCACGCGGGCTCAGTTACTGCGGCGAAAAGCACTGTCGTGTCGATCAAAGCCTCCAGTGCCTCCGGTCGTATGCTGGCTTCCGAATGTCGGAGGATTAGATCCCATGATGCTGAAAGTAGCTCATTTGTCTCTTGTTGAGGGTACGTTCCGTTTGGACAAGCAAAACGCCAGATTGCAGCCGCACTCACGCCAAAGGCATGAACGTGAGCATCCCCTTTAGCTTCTACCAAGCTTACATCATGGATCAGTTAGTACACCACAACCCGAGCCATTAATGAAAATGTTCGCCTCACAGTTGGATGCCCATTTTCACTGTTTCGTACGCCCGTTTCTCCGTATCGGTTGTGTCCTGGCCGCAAAGGCGCTTAGATAGATCGTCAGGCTCGAGGCAATGCAAAACCATGGATGTTAGGATTCGAGCGTATCCCGAAATGTTCAAAATTTGGTCCTCGGTCTGCGTTTGGTTGAGCTCGTCAATCCTGCTCTTAAACCACTGGGTTGCTCCCACGACGAGATCAACGTCACATCGATTTGAATGGTGCAGAACGGCTCGAACCGCGGTTTCAATACACTGCCTGGTATTGGATTTTTTCATCACAAGATCAAGTGTATGGCTCGCAATTTCTTCAGGAGTCATTTTAGCCAGTAGTTCGGCTTGTAAAGCGTCGGGGTCGGGAGAGCTGGTGGGTAGCCCTGAAGGAACTGCGCCGCCTTCGTCCGAGACTTGAGGCTCAAGATCTTGAACGCGCTTGGCGGGTACCACAGAAGGAAGTCTCTCCTTGAGGATCGTATAGTCCAACCTTTGAAGGGTCTTGACCTCTCTGAAAAGCAGGTCCATTGCGGCGACTAGCGCGCTTTCCTTGAGTACATCCCCAACAGCAAAATGGACCGAGATCAAGGTGCATATAGCATGCAGGGTAGATCGCTTGGTCTGAATCTAAACGTACAATTAAGCACGGAGCTGTAAAGATGATGTTAATGCTCACTAAATCTGCGAAGTCAGACCACTCCGCCAGACCGTTGGAGTCACATACTGTCAGCCATAAGTTCCAGTTGGAGTAAGATGCTTGGGTGTGAGTTTGAGTCATCGTCTCGAGGAGCATTGCGGTCATACGGCGACTAAGAGGATCGAGCTCTTCAAGTTGAGGTATGCTCATAGAAGAGCTGGACGTTCCGGCAAGATAATTGGTTTCTTGTATCAGGCTACACATAGTTATGGTGGTTTCTTCGCTCAAGTCAAGATGACTCTCAGGGTGTAGGATGCTAAGGAGTGCAAAGACTATGAAGGAGACAAAACTGTTTTGTCTATCTTCAGGAGCGCGGTAATCGATTGCCAGATGAAAAGCCGCGTATTCGGCCCTTTTGGTGTCAATATCGACCGGGTGGAAGAGATTGGTTGTTAACGCGAATACAGCCAGATTTAGGCCGATGGAAGCTCGTAGTTGTGATTCGGCGATATGCGAAACCTTCCACAATATTTCGGTAAGGTGGGATATTGCAAGGTTTTCAAAACGCTTCTTTGCGTTCAACGAGTTTTCGAGGCTGTCTTGGCTGAAGATATAGCAATAGTGGAGGCTAGCAGCCGTAAGCCCATCTATCATTGCTGAAAGAGCATCCGGGTCGAGATAAAAATTCCCTTCATCGTAGTTTTTAATGAACGAAGATAACCACAGTACTATCTGTAGCCAGAAAATGATAAGTATGGGCGAGATCAATCAAGATACTATTGGCTGACCTTTCTACCAGCGCTTGGTGACAGTTGTTTATTTTGAGCCAAGCTGAAGGTCACGTGAAGATCGTCAGAGGGACGGTGACCACGATGAACAAATTCGCACGTACCTGGCTAAGCCAAGTCCAAGCTGAGTTGCTGCCTCAATCGTAAACAGCCCTTTGAATTGCAAGACTTGTTGGGAAATTTTTTGTAGGTCATCACCAGCGAAGTAAGACATCCATTCAACATATTCCAAAACGGAGTGGAATGAATTCCCGGGGCTTTGTAACAGCATTTTCCCTCCAGCGCCACTAGGACGAAAGCAGTCTGAGAAATGTTTGACAAGGTGAGAATTTATACGGTTTGTTAGATCCTCGTCCTGAAGTTTGACTTTGCCCACAACTAAAGCGCTAATTGCTACGTCAATAGACTCGGAGTTTTGGGAATGCAAGATTAACCATTTCAGTGCGTCCCCAACGAATGGCTCGGCTCTGCTTTCATCGTCCTCGTCGTCAGCGCTCTCCCTAGACTGGTCATCCACATGATTCGCTCCAGGTGCGTTTTCCGCTGGTATATCCACTGCTCCAGTTGTAGACTCTACGGGCGCCTCTGGATCGTTGCCCTGCCTGACAGAGCTAGTAAGATATGGTCTGCACCACCTCGATAACGAGTTGTAGATGGTACTGAAGTACTTCCGAAGTCCAGATAACACCCGAGAATGGCCGGTAGGCGGGTTCGTTAGGCCGTGGGGATCGTGACCTTCTTGAGAGCCTAGAATCGACGCCGACGATCTCCTCGACACCCAGCCTTTCAAGCGGGTCTGAAGGGATTGAAACTGCTGCCTGAGCCTTGGTGGTAATGTCCGGAAAATCTGAGTCTTAAGCAAAGCGTTGATTGCTAACTTCGTGTAGACGGATTGTGGTGTCTTGAACGGGCAATACTCCACTTTAACTGGAACGAACGTCGCCCCGAAATAGAAGCATATAGCGCTAATCGTTATACCCGATACTACGCTTGCGACCGCAACATTGATACTCCACAAGTACAAAACCAGGCCAATCAAAAATAGAGCTAGAATACATGGGCCACAAATACACATTAGTATTCGCATATAAGCTGTCTCCGCTCTGTTACGACTGACCGAGTGAGATATGCATTAGCACAGGTAGATGTTCAAGTATTCCTCGCATTCTCCACGCCGCAACGCCCTCGAACCGTCGCTGCCGCTCCTCCGCCTGAGTGATAGCGTCTCCCGTACGAGCATGGAGGAAATAGTAGCACCATTGCTTTGCTAGCATTGTAACGAGTGATACCGCCACACTTAGACTCAACGAAAGGAACCATAGTGCGTTGACCCATATTGCACTAGTTGTTGGCCGGAAATCTGGCTGGAGGGTATTGCTCGCCATAGTAGTAATATCACCGCTTTGATTTCTTCGAATGGCTTGGGAGATATCCAGAAGAATTGCTACTGTCTGGTCTGACGGATCTGGCTGCAAGGATTTTACGCTTTCCAAAACAAACCTGTTTCAAGCTGTGAGATCGGATTGTAGGATTAGTATCTGCAAGCTGGACGTACGCAGTTGAGATCGCAGAAAATAGCGCTGCCTACATTAAACGTCAAATCTAGCTTAAAGGTATAAGTCCGTTCTCAATAAGCACCACTCACAAAAACTGTATAAGTCATCCACGAGACGATGGCGAAGCTATTAGGGACTTCCTGTTTTGTAAATATTAATAATCGTCCGCTCACCGAGCGTAACATCCAGGCTTCTATTCAATTGTCAATCTAGGTTTGAGCTACTTTTATATCGCAGGGACTAACCTATTCCAACCATCGACGAGTTCATCGTCATGCTCTCTGGACTCTTTCACATAGGTAGTCCATACACGCCCCCCTCGACCAATGCCCTTTAAGTATTCGATATCGTGATCCGCTGATACATTTTCGGGCTGAAAAATAAGTTTCAAGAATATTTCAATGCACTGTTGCACTGAGACGGGTATACCTTGGGCGGTAGCTGAGGCTTGTTTTGTGGCTTGCGAGCGGCGTCTTGAGCGGTAACATTATTGCTAGGTCCCTATAGTAAGGTAGCGTAAGCTTGGTACTATAATAAACGAGCATACATAATTTGGCTTACAACGGGTAAGGCTATGTGGGACTCTACTGCAGCTACTGAGGGTGCGGATGACTGGTGGGGTAACTTAAGGGGCGAATTAGCCCGAATAGGGGTGTAAAGATAAGGCTACGAAACCGAACATACAATCTCCGTAGTCGGATGCAGAGGCTCTGCTGCCGACCAAACTTGTTGTGGTAGCTGATCAGACATTGGGTTCTCTTGAGCTGGGCTTTTCCGTCGGGGAGTTGGCAGCATTGAACAATTGGTGAGTGGTAAGCTGCCCAACTTTACTTTTATAAGCCGTTATCTTCACCTCGTGGAGATGTCATTGCGCCAGGCGTCTATCCACCCCAAATCAATCAATCAAGCGCTGATTAGGGCTCCAGAACGTCGGTATGCTTCACGATCGGAGGAACGGGATACTGTATTTATACAACGCAGAGGAACTAACAGGGAGTATCGCGAGACCGGATTCTAAGCAGGCCTCGAGTAGGGCGTTCGGAGCTTGCTTAATACCTCATTTGGATGATTGCTCATCGCAAGTGGCCATTTAAAGTACTATCCGAAACCTTATTCAACGGTGTGATGGAGCGCTCGAATGCTTAGGGGTTAAACTCATCTCAAGGCTGTTGTTCATTTGAGGATGGACATTTAATGAGCCGTGCACTGGGTATTAGTGGGGCGTGTAGCATCAGGAAAACCGCGAACCCCTGGTGGGGATGATAAGCGCTGACAAGGCTTACCTAACGATGAAGAGCGCCTGGTATGAGATGAAGGAACTGAAAAGTGTTGCGTCAGTCTGGTGTTACCTGGTCAGATATCCAAGCGTGGGGTATCCAATTAACCCCGTTTGATACTGATTTACAGGTACCATAGGTAAGTCATACTGACTTAATTTGCCTTTTATAGAATATCCCCCTGTCTGCACCAATCTTCTTGTCACGGTCACTCTCCATGCTCCACTCCGGCAGACTGGATGACGACGAGCTGACGATGATGTCTTAATGTAGAAGCTTCCTTCACGGCCTGCGCTTGGGGGCCCGCATCTCCCAAACTTAAAATTAGCCCTCGCGCGAGATACAAGTCCGTGCCAACTCCCCTCCTTCGCCCCTCCGAGTCCTGAGGTAGTGACGAAGGGTCAAACGAACAGTAAGATAATACCCATACGAGTAGCAGAGTACGTGATACTGATTATACTCCGCGCACAGTCAAAGTACAATATCAGGGTGGGCAGATGTTGTTGGTAAGTGTCTTTACATCGCGAAAGCTTGCGACGCTGATCGACCTGAACGGCCGGTAGAGATTGAATATATTAATCACGGTTAGCTTCTTCCTTCGTAGTGTTATGTTAAAGACTCTCCTATTGCCTGTATGCTACACTTGAGCAATGACAAATGATTTATTAGACATTTTGAGTGACGAAAAGCACGAAAGCAACGATCGAACCGAAGAAAATGCCGCATTTAGGCTGTATTAATATGGGTTAGCCATTAGTGTGATAAACTGCTATAAGTTGCTTGTAAGGTCTTGTCATCCAGCCCAGCTTTACCATTGCTTTGTCAATTCGGTCACTCTGAGCTCACATGTAACGTCTCATCAAACTGAACTAAATTGTCATCCCTCCAGCTCCTTGCACCGCAATGCCATGTGCATTTAATACTTAGCTAGTCTACATGCAATATGGCGGTGACAAGCCGCATATAACTGCCTTATCAGGCCTTGTAAGTCCGGGTTGATTTTCCTGATGTCAGCGTATAGCTAGTGTGTATATAGCATGTATGCACTGAATGCACTAGTACTCGTGAAAACTCGCTAATAGTGAACTAGCTGTCTGCAATAATAGCGCCAGATCTTGGTTGGTGGGTGAGAGACATCGTGGCATGTATCTTGTAACTTAATCAACTTTGCTCAATACCCCCGGAGACCTAGACTCAAGTATTTGAAATAGTCCTGCTCAGCGTCATGTGATCTACGTGAGCACGGTGGTGATCGGGCCACAGGCTTGATGGCGAACCCAAACATATCCACCATGGCAGATCGCCGGGCGCACGATGGAGATCTCGCCCACCGTTTTGCTGGCACCGTTAAAGCAACCACCTCTCGGGACCCTTTTCGGAGCTTGGTTATGAGGCAGGTCAATGGAGCCGGTGCAAGAACAATCCTTGTATGTTCACGTTGATTGTCATCCCGTAACCTAATATATAATCAAGGAAGCAAAATTGAATCCGTTTACAAACAATCCTTACTCAGAAAAATACAAGAGGATATTGGCAGACCGTAGATGCCTGCCTGCCTTTGCCCAAATGGAGGCGTTTTATAAGATTGTGAGTGTCGTTAAACGGATTCAACCTTCCAAGTTACATCCAAAGTATTTACAATGACTACATCCAGTTCAATCAAAATCAAATAATGGTCGTCATCGGTGCTACAGGGACGGGAAAAACCACCCAGTGAGTTGACCGATATGGTTTAACACCAGATATTCATTGAAGTAATTGACGTTAGACTACCTCAATTCGTGGTATACACGGACATGCCTCATACAAGAAGCAAGCTAGTTGCTTGCACTCAGCCGAGGCGGATTGCTGCTACATCAGTAGCTAGACGCGTAGCGGAGGAAATGGATGGTGCGTTCGTTTTCTACCTCATACTGGACGCTCTTTTCTATTCGGGGTCCACTTTCAAAGTTCAACTCGGGAAACAGGTTGGCTACTCAATCCGTTTCGAAGATATGACCCAGGAAGGAACCACGTTTTTGAAATATATGACCGATGGGATGTTGCTTCGCGAAGGTTAGTGTTTATCATGAACACACACTATCAGTAACATTTATCTCTTGGTTAAACCCTGCAATGCACAAATGGTGCCATTCACTACAATGTCCGATTCTACAGCGATGGTTGACCGAGACTTGAAGCGATACAGCACCATTATACTGGACGAAGTACACGAGCGTACACTCGCCACAGACATTCTCATGGGTATGCTTATCTTATCCCATGTTGTGGCACATTCGCATTGTGAAATCCTTTCGTTTAGGCTTGCTGAAGGAAATTGCTAAGCGTCGAGATGACCTGAAGATCATCATAATGTCTGCGACACTTGACGCCCTCAAGTTCCAAAAATACTTTTCAACTGATACCACCACCGTACCCTTATTGAAATATCCGGCCATAATACACCCAGTTGACGTAAGACTCTAACCTAATGTCGTTATAAATCTTACCCGACGAAATATCTGCTTGCTGGCCGTAGATCTACTTCACTCCGGAACCGGAACCAGACTATGTTGAAGCCGCGATACGAGCGGTGCTTACCATTCACCGATCCGAACCCGAGGGAGATATCCTGGTCTTCTTGACCGGGGAGGAAGAGATTGAGGATGCATGTCGAAAGATTAGGACAGAGGCGGAGACTTTAACTACTTTGAGAAAGGGTAAGCCCGACTCTTGCACGTTATATGAGTACACGATAACCCTGCGTTTGTGTGATTGTAGGCGCACCCGGCTCTCTTCTCTGTTTGCCCCTTTATTCCGCTCTCCCACCGGCGCAACAACAGCGGATCTTTGACCCTGCACTCCCGGGTGGGCGCAAAGTCATTATCGCCACTAATATCGCCGAGACGAGCCTGACAATCGACGGGATTGTGTATGTTGTAGACCCGGGATTCTCCAAACAAAAAGTTTATAATCCAAGGTAAATTATCCCACAAGCTATGTCTACACGTGAGGAGCAAGTACTTACCACGACCCTTAATTCAAAGAATCCGGGTGGAATCCTTACTTGTCTCTCCAATATCGAAGGCGAGCGCGCAGCAGCGTGCTGGACGAGCCGGAAGGACGCGACCAGGTATGGTGATCTACGTTGTGTTTCCGCCGTTATCCCGAGTCAAGCATGCCTTCAGGCAATTGTTACAGACTTTACACCGAGCAAGACTTTATGAAACTGGACGAGCAAACTCACGCAGAGATTCTACGCTCAAACCTTGCAAATACCGTACTTGAGCTGGCTAAACTTGGAGTGACGAACTTGGTGGAATTTGATTACGTCGGCAAGTCTGGAATCCCAGTTACTCAGATTTATCTATGTCCTAATATTTGTTGAAAAGATGCACCTGCACCGGAGACAATTATGCGCGCACTCGAGTTGCTTCACTATCTCTCTGCAATAGATGAGGGAGGGGCTCTAACGCCTCTTGGTGGCATCATGGCTGAGTTTCCTTTGGACCCCCAAGTAGTTATCAATCATCAAATATTTCGCCAAAAGACTAACATGACGCATATAGCTCGCAAAGTTGCTGGTAGTTAGTCCAGAGTTCAAGTGCAGTCACGAGATGCTAATCATCGTGGCAATGCTTTCTGGTGAGTCATCAATACGAGAATCGATCCGTTTCTAATCGCTGGTTGCAATTGTTATAACAGCTCCCAACGTCTGGCTTCGTCCCCCTTATCAACGCAGAGAGGCCGACATAGCAAAAGCTCAATTCGGGCACCCAGATGGTGATCACCTTGCGCTGATGAACGTTTACAACAGCTATCTCCAGAGTGCGTGAATCGTTGCTGATAACCAACCAAACACCCTGGCCCTCACAGTTTTTCCTAGATAAATCCGATAAAAACTGGTGCCGGAAGAACTTCCTCTCGCAACGTGCACTCCAACACGCTGAAAGCATACGACACCAGCTTTCCCGTATGATGGAAAAACTCGAGCTTCAGACTGTAACTCTAGCCAACGAGTATAAATTGCACGTTGCGATACGCAAAGCGCTTGTATGCGGTTTCTTCATGCAAATGGCGCACCGAGATGATAAAGGTAGCTACGTAACTGTGAAAGATCAGCAGGTATGTTTCGCAATCTGACTTCACAGAACAACTGAGCTCACATAGCCTCCTTACCTCCACAGGTAGTCTTTTTACATCCGTCTTCTGACTTGGTTGGTCGACCGGAATGGGTGCTCTTTAACGAATTCGTACTGACGTCCCAACCCTATGTTCGGACGGTGACCTCCGTACAACCGGAATGGTAAGTCCAGACCAACACTAGTAGGACGTACTAATCCCTACGTTAGGTTATTGGACTATGCTGGGAAGTACTATGACCTGTCCAACTTCCCTGATAGCGACGCGAAACGAGCGCTTCAAACAGTTGCTACCAAGAGCGCGGGTGCTGGCGAAGGGAGAATCTTGCATAAACCAAAGAAATCAAGAGGATAGCATTATCGATCGTTTTCTACGCTTGTGTGTGTCCGTTGAACTCTGCGATGAAATGAAAGACCGGATAAAATGTGAAAATTGGCGTGTACGCTAGCACTAAGACTCAATTTGTAACCTCAAGGCGGTATTACGTATCTTGTGTCTATCCATAGATGAGTGCGATAAGTCTGCGCCCCTACCACTGCTTTCAGCTTGACGTCGGGAAATCATTTGGAGGAACCTTGAATGAGCGGCGGCTACTGCGTTACAGGCTGTAACCTTTCTAGCTCGGCCCGACGTCCGACCGGACTACCGGCCCCGGCACAACCGGTCTACACGACCCAACCAGTGTCATGTTTCGGTTTAATTATTGAGAAATTCTATTTGCGCCAGGCGAGGTTTTGTTATCTACATAACTCAATAATATTCCAACCGAAGCAAACGTACAAGCCTCATAAATAAAACCGGAAACAAGCGAAGCACTCAAAAGTTCAAGCATTACACCAAATCCTTCCATATTCATCTTGCGGCACACCCGGTCTTCCCTTCTTCTCTCTCGTCCCATCCCACGAGTCGATAAACCCAAGCCCATAGCTTACGTTCGCATTCACGCTCACCGAGGGACACTTCCACTGCAACAACGGCGGACAACTCCTGTCGACCAGGTTACATGTCTCGATACACGGCAATAGTTCGTTGTACGCGGCGTTTAGAGACGGAAGGAACGGAGAACGTGGCGCGGCGTTGGCAGCTCTGGAGACGAGCGCTGCTTGTGGGAGTGGATCGTTGGGTTGTTGTTGGTCGTTGAAGTTGAGCGAGGGAGGTAAGATTCCGAGAGCAGGATCCGGGATAGGTTCACCGCATCGAGGAAAAGCGATCGAGCAAACCCATTTTCGGTAAGCGTCTTGACAGCCCGTACATGTCTGGAGCGGAGAGTACCAGTCTCGCCCGCACGGGAACGTTCTGAGGGAGGATGTGAAGTTGGATAGGCTGGCGATGACGACGTCACG
>WSTJ01001777.1:0-10884 GCA_019623705.1 Ceratobasidium sp. 428 | reverse complement strand
ATAACAACGGCCAAGCGCGTTGTCAGATCCGCAGCCTGCTGGCGCACCTTGGCGCTCTTGTTGTTCAGACGCCAGAGCACCGTTGACACGATTTGGGTCAGGTAGGGCTTGACGCGAATACCTAAGTTAGAAGTGTCAGTTCTCGAGTCTAGAGACACTAATAGCAGGCGAAGACTCACCAAAGGCGTTGACAACAGTCCCAAAACCGTCCAACATGACTTGATCCTCAGTCGTCTGCTCCTGGAACGAATAAATAATACCGTCGATCAAGCGAACTTCGAGGCCATAGTCAATATCCGCCGCTCCTAGCGAAGCAACAACCTTCGTAATCGTTTCCATAACCATCTTGCGGTACGGCTCTGCCTCATCTTTGAGATCATTGACAATACGCCCAACGATCTCGGCAACACCAGACTTCTGAGCGAGCTCAACGGTAGTCTCCACGACCTGACGATAGTTCCTCCGATCAAGAGCCATACGACGGACCCAAAACGCCTTGAAAAACTCGGGCAGAATATCTTCCTTGATGTACCCAGGTGTCACACCTTCGGTCGCAGCACACTGCTTCACGACTTTGAGTACGATTTTCTTCATTTCCTCGTCCGAGCTTTGGAACTCGCGGATCAGGATAACCGTAACTTCCTTTGTATAGTAGCTCGCAAACTCGGGGTCCATGAGTGGGATAATGTACCCGATGGCCTTGAGGAACGCGGCAAGACCTTTCCCGCGGTGCTGGCGGATACCAATCCAGAGGGGTTTGAGCACATTGTCAAAGGACTCGATACCGTACGGCGCAGCAGCTTCGGCGAGTGCGGCAAGACCGAGAGCAGTCATGGTTCGGACTTTTTGTTGTTCGTCATTGAGACCATGTGCGATCGCGTCGACCAAGTTACGGAGGTGGGGCAAGACGGCGCATCCCATCATGATGGCAATTTGCTGGACGATACGGATACCGGTGTGACGCGCCTGCCAGGACTTTTTGGAGCGACAGACGGCCTTGAGGAAGGGAAGAAGGGCAGGAATGCCCAGAGCGGAAGCAACGACGGAGAATGCACGCGCAGTGGTGTTACGGACGTACTCGTCGGTGTGGTCGATATCGGGACGCATAGTGGAAATCATGTGGGCCAGACCGGCGGCTTTGGACAAGTTCGAAATAATTTCTCGACCCTCAACGCGCGCATAGTAGTCTTCGTCAATAAGGAGCGGCTCGATAACGACAAGAATCTTGTGAACGTAGGGACGAACGAGATCGTCGAGTTTGTAGAGAACGCGGTCGATGACCTTGACAAGCAAGTGGCGTTCCTGATCTTCAAGGGTACGCTCCATGAGAAGCGGGAGAATTTTATCGAACAGAGGGCCGGCGCCAAACTCGCGAGCCTTGTCGGTGATTTGACGGAGGGCCGTCTTGCGGACAGAGGGCGTTCCATTTTTAATTTTGAGTAGAAGACGCATAATCTTGCGCTCCTTGAGTTCCTCGACAGAAAGGTCCGACTCGTCTTCCTCCTTGAGAATCTTGCCAAAGTACTGCGCATCTTCGGCCTTGAAGAAAGCGAGTGACCCTACGCCAGGAATTTCGGTCGGCAACTCGGGTGCCAACCCAGCCGCGGCGGCAGCGGCAGCAGCGTCCGAGTCGTCTTGGATCTGGAAGCCCGTATAGGCAGGAGATGGTGCGGCTGAGAGCTTGCGCGGGGCAGAGACACTATAGCCCGGCGGAGGTGGGCAAATGACGTACCCAGTAGGCGGGAGCACGGCATCCAGCTCCTCGTCGGTCAGATAGCGGTTATGCTTGTCGGCGTCGGCGCCCATGGCGAATGCGGCGGTCCCGGGCAACGGAACCTTTGCGACCATGGGATTAAGAATAGGAATCGGCGCAGGAAGACCATTAGCGGGTGTCTGGTCCCACCTGGAACGCTTTGGCGTCTCACCGACTGCTCCTCCCACGTCAGCGGGCGTTGCGTCCCAGCGGGACCGACGTTTTTTCGGCGCGGCTGCGTCGTCGAGCGCCTCTTGCGACCATTCGCCCGCAGCGGCCGGCTTTGCTTCCGCCTTGGGCTCCGAGTCATCACCCACGTCCCAGCGGCGCTTGCGCTTAGTCGATGCGGCCGGCGGAGTCCTGTCGCCACCGGATGCGAAGCCGCCGCGAGGGGGAGTCTGGTCGCCTGCCAGCGCGGACCGGGGCGGGGTCTTGTCGCCGTCGAGGTCCATCTGGCCTTCCTCGCGCGCTTGCTTCTCCTTTTCCTCGATGGCGCGACGAACACGGATTTCCTCTTGTTCGAGACGGGCCGCACGCATGGCGTCCTGGTAGCCAGAGCCAGACTCGTTCTCGACGCCATCGACGGCGTCTTTGAACGCATCCTTGCTCACACCATGCTCACGGTCGATCGCAAACCGACGCTTCTGGTAGTCGGACTGGCGGGCAGCGATCTGACGTTGGGAACGAGTCTCCGCAAACGGATCGTGCTCTTCCTCGTCTGCGAGCGCCGCAAACTCGTCGAGAATCTCCTTGGGCGCAGTGTACGAGTCGAGCTGGACAAGGGTCAGACACAGTGGCTGCTCGTGGCAAATGAAACTCACCTGTCTGGGTGCACTGGACATGGTCGGGTGGAGGCAGGTTGTTGGATGCTTGGTCAGCCAGGGTCTCGAGGGCTCATCCGACGGAAGCAAATGGCATAGCCGCCCAAGCTCAGAACGACAACCGGCTCGACCTAGGCTCTAACCTATATCGTGGAAAATGCCACCGCAACCGGGGATATTCAGTCAGCCACTCCATCCGTCGACTCTACCGCCCGACAGCGCAAGGCAAAAGTCGCTTAACCCCCGCGTTGCGCCCATGTACCCGTCTGCACATCCCAGCCAGTCCGTGCCCCCCAACCCCAGAGACAGCTATCATTCCTATACCCATGCGACTACCTACTCGAGAACACAACAGCCTGGCCCTTGTGAGTTCACTCCTGTCTATCGTGAGCTCCGCTGACGGTGTGGCTAGCTGAGGCATCCGGGTCGATCGCGGGCCTTCCCGGCTCAGACGAGTCCAAGAAAGAGAAGAAACGGCGCGAGCTGGCGAACAAGGTCGCCCAGTTCGCAGAGTCCAAACGTGACGAGTGAGTACACGCTCCCCATCCCCCGCGGCTTTATGCTGATCTTCTCAGGCGAGCATTTGTCGAACAGCAAAACACGCTGAGGGCTTCAGCTCATCAACTCTACACTCAACCCAACGCCCACCCCGAGTTTTCGCTCAAGCTATACCCACTCACGCTCGAACGTACCGCCAATCTCAATAGGATAGAGGCTGCAGAGCAAGCTGGGATTGCACGAGGTACGAGTCTTGGTCTTCACTACTGTCGGGCTCGAGCTAATACCCGACACAGCTGAGGCAGCCTACGAAGAGGAGCAAGAAAAGATCGAGGAAGAATGGAGACAGCGGAGAACTCGCGTCCAAGACCGCATGCTCGAAGCCATCGAAGAACGACGACGCAAGGCACGGGAAGAGAAGGACGGCGAGGGCGCAGGCGGTCAGTCTCACTCAAACAAATCACCTTATTTGGGCTCCAAGCTGACATCATTTCAACCGTTTCAGAAAGCATACTCGATCCTCAAAGTCGTCCTCACGCTACCCGAAACTCGCGTCACGGGCAGGGCATATCTACACCGACGCTTAGCGAGCCCGCTGGAGCTGGTAGTGCTCTAAACGGCGTGATTGGCATCGGCATCGGTGGTTTATCAACAGCCGGAATGTCGAGGTGGCCTTGGGCGCTTGCTGGCCCGCCTGTACCAGGTTCGTTATTCCACCCTCTCCTACTCTAAATACGCTTGCTAACAAACCTGGAACCCCTCAGAGGACCAACCTTCACCATTTACTCTTCCACTCACATCCCTAAATCCTCCCAACTCGTTTACCGTCAACGCCAGGGGTAAACGTGTCAAGGACAATAAAACAACTGGCCCGATCGACTTGGCGGTGAGCAAAGCTCTCGCCCCCGCACGAACCGGGTGGACCGGTGGATGGGGCACTGGTACAACAAGTCAAAGTAACGGTGGCGGGCCCGATGTCGGTGCAGCATGCATGAAATTGATGGGGCGGGCAGTGTTGATGCTCGCTCCCGCCAAAGACTCGGAAATTGAAAGTGATCTGGTGCGTCTCATTATCCTGTTGCCACGTCGAGAAACCGTTAACAAGCCCTCTCCTAGAACGAGATTCGCCGTGGTTTAAAACGACGACGAAACATGGCTCCAGCAGGCGCCTCGTCCAACCGATAACAAACATACCTACCCCGTTTCCGCTCTCTACTCTTATTGGTTTATTTCTCTACTTTGTTTGTCTGTTGCTCCTCCCAGTGTTTCCGTCCTTGTTACCCCACAGCATCGTCCTTTGTACACTAACTAACCCCTCTCTGTCTCCGATGTGTTAACTGTAGAATTAGATTTTCTTTGGGTTTCACATCACTTGGTTTCGACGGCCTCTTTTACACAAGCCTCTATAGCCTCTCCAACGTGACATACAACCGCGTCGTACCCCCATTGTCCAACTACGCTTACGCCCAGCGGCCACCCGTCTGCGTCCTTGTCATACGGGACTGATAGAGCTGGAAGGCCGGCTAGGGATGCGGGCACGGTGAGCACGTCTTGAACGTATGCGTCTATGCTGGATTCGTTGGCGGATGAAAGAGGTGGGGCGGTTCGGATTGCGGAGGGATGTAAGAGGACGTCGATTCCTTCGGTAGTTGGAGGCTGAGACGAAGGTTGTAAAAGGTTCGGAGCCCGCTTCCCAAAGATTTTATTAAAGTCGTTTCGAACCAAGGCGCGAACGCGTTGCGCCTGGAGAAAGTAATTCTCAAATGCGCTATCAAGTAATCGTAAAACTCCATCCTGCATGAAAAAACCTGGGCAACTCACTCTGCACTCAACGCATACGTCCCCAACAAAATCCGTCTCTTCACCTCGGGACCAAACCCAGCTGACCTCGTCGCAGTATACGCATTCCCCGCATACTTGAGGTCCGTGCCCTCTGGAACATCAACTCTCAATCCTATATGCGCCAATGAGTCCAATCCCCTTTTACTCATCATGGGGGGAGGGGCTTACCGTATCGGATTCCGTCGTACCTCGAGAGATTACTGCTCGCCTCGGCGCTTGCTAGAACGTAATATGCGCTCAATGCGTAGGACGTACTAGGCAATGAGACTGATACGAGTTTGGCGCCGCGTTGTACGAGGTTGGATAGTAAGGTGCGAAATGGGGCGAGGGTTGTTTGGTCGAGTTCTGCGGGAAAGTATTCCTTTGGGGTAAAAGACAGTGAGTTACATATGATGAATTGGGAGCATTTAGATTACCTGTGGAATTCCAATCGTGATCCCAGAAAAAGGACCAGAGGCTGGGCTGAACGAATCCAGGCGAGCTTCAGACGCAGCGTGTGCTGATTGTCTTAAATCTTCAGGGACCGAGGTAGGATCTCGCGTATCATAGCGGGAGACTGCGTCTATGCGTTCATTTCAGTTGATTTCATGTGCAGACAAGCATGAATGTTACCCACCATGTACTGTTTTCGCGTCAGCGACCGTAGATGCCAATACGCCAATACAGTCCAGGCTATCTGCGTACGACACAACTCCCCACCTAGAACGCAATTCTCATTAGGCTGTTCTATACGACACGCATTGAGACGAATCACCTGCTAATCATTCCATAGGACGGTTTTAAACCTACAACTCCACAGTATGCGGCCGGGAGGCGTATCGAGCCTCCAGTATCTGTGCCCAGGGCGCTATTTTCTTGTGTTTTTAGTTTGAAACTAATTGATAAAATATGCAGAAGGACGTACGCGAAACACATTTGGGCGGCTACGGCAGCTGCACTTCCTCCTGAACTTCCACCAGCAGATCGAGGCTCATCATCTCGACTCAAAGGGTTCACTACTGGGCCATGCGCAGAGTATACGTTAAGTGATCTTGCCAGTCCGAGTGCATATTAGTCGAGGGTGGTAGCATGACGCTGTTGGAACTCACCCCATACCAAATTCATCGCAGTTTGTTTTCCCTGCGATCGATGCACCAGCTTCTTTTAAGAGCCGTACGCATGTTGCATCATACGGAGGGTGAAAGTCTAGTTTGACCAAACCGTTGAGCGATGGTTGTAAAGGAAAAATCCTGTAAATTACCTTGAAGAATTTTGGATGAACATGTTGTGGGCATGTCCGCTGTACAAATGTTATCCTTGATAGCAATTGCTTTTCCAGCCAATAACCCGTTTGTTGGGGATACGGATGGAATTACCTCTAAAGAGGTGCATTTTTTGTTTTAGTTAGACTACGGAAGTAGACGACAGAGGCTCGGCTAACCGGGTCGAAAGGAAAATGCGTTCCAGTCATCTTTAGACTCAACAGAATCATAACGCGGCTGGTTCCCTAGATGTTTTCGGCACGGAGGCCGCAAGAGCCTGGCAGCGCCAAGCAATCGCCGGGAATGCATAAATTCGAACGGAAGCTACTCGCGTAGGATATCCGGACTTAGCGCTCGATGACCACCTTCTTATAATAGGCAAAATGAATGTTTGGCAAGGGCAAATCTGGAGGTTCAGATAAACACGCGAGTTGCGTTCATGGTGATGGTTGCACCTCAGGGGTTAGCTCGTGGTTGACATGTAACAGCTCTAATCACGACCACGTTCAAGGATTTGATGGTTGATCTCATCTTCGATAAATCTGGAGCAATGTACTAATGATACACCCTGGTACGACAGCAGCAAGAACGAACAGCAACAAAAACAGAGCAAGAGAACATCTGAAATTTCCGGGCGGTAAGTTGAAGCGGCCATCACCCACAGTGCCTCCAGATTAGGCCGCGACGCGCGCATCGCAAACAGCTGTCACTGTGTCCCGCCGATCTAATAAAGTAGAGGCGCCTGCAATGCTATTTGGGCGTCTCGAACGATGTTGAGCCACATCGTTTACCCCAGTAATCAGATGAGCGCGAGAGGAAGGTCTCGAGAGCCGAACATCTTTCGTGAAAGCAGCACGGTCTTGAGGAGACGATCCGGCGCGTGAACGAGCTCGACCTATGCTATCCATTGGGGCTGGACGAGAAGCTTGTGAACTAGCACGCTCCCGTACACGTGTGGTAGATGCCGGAGTTAGAAGTTGTCGAGGTTCACGACTTGTCGTACGAGACGTAGTGGACACGGAAGGAGATGGAGCACGTATAGACCCAGCGATCGAACCTGCACGACTCGCAGGGCGCGGGATACGGGATTGCGTCATACTAGGTGTGCGATATCTAGTGGCAGACTGTCCAGGGGCTGTTGGTGTAGAAACTTGGCGCAGTCGTGACTCCTGCCTCTCTTTAACATCATCCTGAGCTACTCGAGGAGGCTCGGCCGGGGTTTGCTTGGTCGGAACGCGCATAGCAGCAGGTACGGGGCCAATGATTGGCGCCTTCGAGTTTGTTGTTCTCGGGCCAGAAGGCGAAGGCGAAGGAGTCATGGTAGCTACCGATCTGACACGCCGCAAGGAAGATGGGTCTCGGGAGCGCGCAACAGGGGTGATTGGCGTGCCAGTGATACCATTGTTGACTCGAGATGTGCCAGTCACTACATTTGTTTGGTTCTTTGAAGATGTTGCACTAGCTAAATGCTGTGATTCGTTCGTGCGTTTCGGTGCAGAAGCCTGCGTCGATTGAAGAGGCATAACGCCAGGGCGGGGTTGCTAAGACTATGTGAATTACATTGTTTAAAAATTTATTAAATAAACTTACCTTAGTTTGATTTGATTTGTGAATGGTATTTGGGTTGTTGAGGGCTTTGTTACGGCGAAAAGCCGCAGCGCTGGGAGCAAGACCACGACCCCGAGCAGCTTGAGGCAGGGCCACTCCTTTCCCTTTGGAGGTAACTTCCTTCCCAGGCTCGCAATCCCCAAACCAGGAGTCTGAAGGTGTGTCGGGGCGGGACCATACAGATCGGTCCAATGAGCGACCAAGTCCCAAGCCATGCAATTCCTGCGTGGTAGAGCATTCAGACACAGTAACCGCCGTGGTCGATGAAATATGGCTCCTGGCGCAACTCGTAGACCGCCTAGGACGCCTGGGAACCGGGGTCTCTGAGAGTACCAAAGGTGATGGAGGTGTCACTGGGGACAGCGACGGTATAACTATTCCTGGTTCTGTACGAGGACTAGCCTTGCTGCCTTTTGTGGCGTCGATAGCGGTGAAAACATCGTGCAAGCTATCTCGCCTGATACGGTTCCGCTGAGCATGCAAGCAGGGCGACTGACTGGCAATCGACAAACGCGACTCCGAGGCATCTGAAACGCTTCGATTCCTGTTCCGTGCCCCTTGCGACGTCAGCGAAGCGGGAGTCAAAGTCCAAGTTGAGGCTCCCACGCCGGCACCCGGGCCACGGGGGGTCCAGACCAGCGGCTCACGATGAAACTAGGCACATATATTAGTCACAGTAGGTAACATTAATATAGATACTCACCTCCCATGCCTTCGCATAGATGTCTCGTAGGGTGGCGCCACCCATAGTCTCACTCGAGTTGAGGCCGACAAAGACATCCTCACTCGTCCCGCTGCACGAAGCCGATGGCGAGTCAAAGACGGACGCAGACATAGCAGATTCGACCCCGGCTTTGAGAATTGAATACTCGGCCACCGTGTTTGTAGTCCATCCCCAAAGAGCTGGAGAACCAGGTAAAAACGCACGACACTCGATCCCATCGCTTTCGATGTCTGCTAGTCGAGCCGCTGCGGCTACACGAGTGTCCAAGGCTGCGCGTAGGAGGGCAAGAAACTAATATCCGTTATCACACAGTTAATGGAATGACCAGGGTGACGTCAGGGCGGTAATCAAAACGGGAAAGCTCAGAAGGACAGACCTCCTGGTTGTTAGATTCAATTGCTGCTTGTACAACCCGTTTCGACTCTTCGTCCTCAGGTTGGGCCGCAACGGCCAAAGCGAGCTGTAAGATAGTAAAGTGGCGTTAGCAACTAACCACTGGAGGACCACACCACTCACCTTGAGCCAATCAGTGGTATTACGCGACTCGTCTTTGCGTGAGCCGAGACCAAAAAATGTCTGGATGATACAGAGGGCAGCATAGAGAGTAGCCATGGGGGAAATGCAGTGTATGTGTAAGTGGAGACGTCAAAAAAATACTTGAATGGCGAGGATGTATTGTGGAAATGAGGCGTAGGGATAATACAGTCGGTGTTGTGTCGTGACAATAAGCTTGTGTTATAATAAGTATGAGGGTCGTCCAGGTCGTAAGTCGTAAGCGTTCTCGAGTGCACGTCGGGGGGACGTGGTCGAGCTCGTCAAGTCAAGCCGCAAAGAGGGGTTCTCTTTGCGCTTGTTGTGGAGTGGACCCTGAGCGCCTTGCTCCTTTTTGGCCGACGCACCGTTGTTGCGCCCGTCCACACAAAGTACTGTCAAAGGTAATGAGTAATAAAGCTAGATCCGAGTACTATTTTACTGCTAGAATACAGAGATGAGCCGTGCTGTATTTGTTCAATGCCCAACGCGATCACGTGGACCAAACACGCTTCACGCGATGTAGCGGAACACGTTTTTATCGTTGGGGTCGCGTTCGATGTATTCTTTCTCTTGCAGCTCGTCGACTCGTCTCTTGATATCCGTGACTGACGGCTGGAAGTGTTTCTCGAGCGCAATTATTGTCTCAGTTTTGAGCTACATAGGCACTCGACAATCAGCAACCGCATATACCACAAGCCACCCCACCTCACCTGCTCATATGTCCGAGTCTTTTTAGCCTTCATGATCCGGACAATAGCCGCGTCAATAACATGCTGACGGCCTTCAATGATGTCTTTTTCCGCCTCTTGGGTGTCCTCCATCTGAAATTGCCCTTAGTAGCGTGCACTAGGATTTTTAAGTACCTACCGTAGTTTGTTGTTGGATGGACTGTATGCGGAAATTTCGCTTGACATCCGTAAATTCACCATTCCACCTGAATTCATCACGCAGAGCAATGTCCTTTGTGGTCTTGGGACCCACTCGAACCAAAACTCGCTTTTTACCCAGGGCAAGCGATTGCAAAGTCACTTCGAGGTCTTCGTTGCCTGGGCTCTGCGAATTAGACTCAATCAAAACGTTATTTTAAGGTTACTTACTTAGCTTGGTTCTCGACTGGATGTCAGCAGCACTAAACTGCTCTGCCTCGTTGAACAACAACAGGACCAACGCCTGGTACATGCTAACGGACATCTCCTTATTGCCTCCAGGAAAGCGTGAAGTCAGGACAACTGTTCCAAGGGAGTGGAACCAAGCGGTTCGGCGTTGAGTGTGCTTTGACTTATAATATTTCTCGAATCTGTGCAACGATGCCGCCATCTACAGGCTATTGTCAACACACATGTCAATGCACCCAACGACAAAATCGACAAACCTCCGGTGGGAGTTCGACCGGCGTTGTCGTAGTCGGCTGCTTGCGGCCCCGCCTCTTTGGCACAGTTGCAGACGTATCATCTGACGCAAGCATATTGTGTTCCTTGAACGACGGCCATTTGGCATGAGTCAAAACCATCACATTCAAAGATCGGTCCAAGTCGTTCGCAACAGCTTCAGTGCGTCGTCGATAATCGGCCATGTCGCCACTTGACTGTTGCAAGTCTTTGAACATAACATCTCCAGCTGAGAATTCAGGATCATAATCTGCGTGAATTCGACCGTTAACAAAACGCATATAACCTGTCTACATGTAGTAAACACGTTACCAGATTTAAGTTTTACTATCAGTGTTTTCTCCATATCGTCATCGGTTGTCGATTCAGTGAGCAACCGCTTCGCTAGGGCACGAGTGTAAATCTCGCGGAAGACGTCCTTATCTACAGTCGACCGTCAGTCCGTCTTGAACGCAACGAAATGTCGAATACACAC
>WSTJ01001776.1:0-10885 GCA_019623705.1 Ceratobasidium sp. 428 | reverse complement strand
GACGCTTTACTGTATTCTGTTCGGCGCTCCCCCGTTTACCGCTGAGAGCGAATACTTGCTATATCGGAAGATCCCCACCGAAGACTTCAAGATCCCACCAACTATGGGTGTTGACGGCTTATTGACTGGTGGTAGAGACGGAACCGACTGCGAAGGGACGGAGAACTGGGAGAAGGCGGCGGAGGGGCGCCGAGTAGTGAAGCTGCTAAATGGATTGCTCGAGAAGGATCCTAAGAAACGATGGACACTTGATGAGGCCAAGGTACGATTCAATCAGCCCAGCTGTCCGATGTTTGCTTATGTCACTACTCGTCCTTCTGTCACAGCGCTCGGAATGGGTTCTTCAAGGTATCGATGACCCCGAAGCTTGGCTACAGAGCACGTCGCCTTCAGCTAATGCGCTCGTGATGGTAACTCCCGAGGACGCTGTGGGAGCTATCACTTTGAAGACAACCTGGCGCCAGAAGTTTGGGCGAATCGCAGGTATCCTGCTTCATCCGTTATCTGTCGGCCGGAGTAGAAGCAAGAGTACGAGCAGCGCGCAGGGCTCGAGTCAAGACCACGGCCGAAGCGCGCATACAGCCGAGTCGGAAGAGTCCCCACGTCGGAGCGGTTCGCCAGCACGGCCGGGGATGCTCACACCCGGACTCAACGCACGTCGGTTTTCTTTTCTAAATCGCTCACAGGTGCACACGCCCCATCAACGGTCGTCGACTGCGCCCATCACTCCTACCGAAACGGCCGCCATGTTTGTGGGGTCTGGTGCCGAATATTTCAGCCAACGCGTCAAGGCAAGCCCAATGAGGGAAGGATCTTACCCGCCTCGTGGAGTCCCCCAACGCTCTTCTTCTACGCCCAAGGGCGTCTCGGTCGCCTCTCTCGTCACGAGCAGCGATAGCGGCCAGGTTGGCTCCCTGACAGGGCTCGTGTCGCGTGCGAAATCGACCGTAACGAGGAAACAAAGCGGGGACAGCAAAGGCGAAGAACGCGGGCCCTGGACGATGTTCCGACGTGGGATCGGATCGCGGCGCAAGCGTGGCAGCGAGGCTGGGGGGAGCGAAATGGACCGGGCGATCGCGAGTTCTTCTGCCGGCGGGACCCCTGGATCTAGTATTGGTGCTTCGGACATGGGGGCGCAGACCCCTCGGCATGACTTGCCCGATGAGACCGATTCGCACTATCGCATGCGATACGAAGATGACCACGAGCAGTGGACCGGCCGGTCTACGGATGGTGATGATGAGCCTTTGGATTTCAGCGAAGACGATGGGAGCGTTGGGCGTATCCTTGGTGCAGGCGGAATCGGGCAGCGGCATATGCCCGGGCCGTATGCGCCTCAGCCGTTTGGTAGCAGCAACTATCCTGGCGTACTAGAAACAGGGTCTGGGATGGTCGCTGGCGTTGAAGAGGACGAGGACGACTACGGAGAGGAGCTCACCTCTTCCATGCATTCGCTCAGCCTGCACCCAGCAAACGCTCAAGCACAAGCATCGATGCACGCGCCCGTGTTCTACTCGTCAAACGAAAGCTTGGGTGTAGGTCCATTGCGTCCATCCGAGTACTCGCGGCGCCACACTACAAGCCCCCTTGCACAGCGTTCTTTCAGTCCTGACAGCATCGAACCTCGGAGGTCGTTGAACGAGAGCATCGCTGAAGACAACGAGTCCGGTGGCGATGACGACGACGACGAGTCGGATGGGCTCGAACTTATGACCGCTCGTCAACGGCGTTCCACGCTCAGGAATAATCAACCAGCAGTACCGGCAGACCCAACAACACCAGTCGCTGACGAAGAAAGTCGGCGGCTTGGCCAAGACTGATTCCCGCCTCCCCCCCCTTTCGTTCCGTCCCCCCTTGCTTTTGATTCTTTCAGAATTTCTTGCCCTTAGAATTCGTTTTGCATTGTCGCTCTTCTTCCGCCTATTTCTCCATACCCACTGAACTGCCTTCACATTATTTTGCACGACTATCACATGTATTTATCGACCCATTCGTCCCACCCCTATGTTTTGTCTATTATTTAGATCTAGTTGGTTTAACCGGAACGGCTAGATAGCCCTTTTTGACGATATAGAATGAAAAGCTGTTGTTGTAAAACATACATAGTGGGCGTGAATAGGTATCACGAGTAGCAAACAAGTAATTCGGCCAGAAAAAAGAGAAAGAGAGACGAGAGCAAATCGAGTGCAGAAACCTAGTCGTACGGGTCATGATACAGAATAAAGGAAACACCGGTGGAGAGCGGAGGGAGGAACGAACGTAGCGGGGTTGGCCGTAAATAAGTGGAATAGATAAACCGGGTTGGCTGACGGCTGTGATATTACGTCGGCATACCGGGACCAACACGCACCGCTGCACCCAGAACTAGTCGCTCGACCATAGACCACAACGCGCTGTCTCCGCTCCGGCCAACAAGTCCCTCACCCAATGCGCCAGCGTAGTTGTTGTACGCGGACCAGTTCATACGGTCCGCATAAGTTGGAGTTTGGGGAACGAGCTGGTTGACAACTGAAATTCACAAGTCAGCCACTTCTGCACATGTACCCCAATGACAAGTAACTTACCAACTGCAGCAGCAAGGGACCAAACACCGAAGCCCATCACCGCGTGGGTTAACAAATAAGGCCACGAAGTAAACTCGAAAGAAACTCGGAACAGTTTGCGCGCACGCGACGGCGGGGGCTCCGTATGTTCGTCATCCTTGTCCTCGACCAGGTTGTCAACATCTTGCCCTTCGACTGCCCGCTCAATGACCTGACACTCTACTCCAACTAAACGCTTCAGCGCCGCCCATTCTTCCCGAGCATGGGCAGACCCAGGTGTTCGATGCGCACTACGAGAATGCCATCGCTTAAGCACCCCAGACTCGGCCGCGTGCGGGTACGGAGGAGGAAGGTCCGCAGGCACGGGCACAACCGTATCGACCGTTGCGTGCACATGAGGGGAAGGAATGGGCTCGGGATCCGTCTGAATCTCCGCATCGCACGTTTCCAACTTGACGACCTCGGCTTCGGTCCCGATTTCGGCGTGCGAAACTTCCGAGACCTCGGTTCCTACACCCATATCCACGCCGCCTACGCTATCCGGCCCGACCGCACATTCAACCCCCACTGAGGTTTCGGTCTGTACCTCCCTAGCTTCTGGTGTCTCCGTTCCACTGTTGAAATCCTTCAGTTCTCTAGCCTCGGTTTCCGCCACCGCGTCCTGCATGCTCGGAGGCTCGGTCTCGATTTCCACATCTTTCAAGCGAGGAGGTTCAGTTGCAACTTCGACATGACTCAAGGTTCTAGCGTCAGTCTGTGCTTCAGCTGTGACCAAAAACTCGGCCTCCTGATGTTGGGCGCCAAATTCAGATACAGATTGTTGATGCTGAACACCCGTCGTAGTAAGGAACTCGGACTCATTGTGTTGAGTGCTTGCGTCCACATATTCGCGCATATTTCCGTCATCAAGACGAACAATAGGCTTAGTGCGATTACCGACCTGCCGCAGGTAGGTCAGTATAACTCGAAAGCGTTATGGAAAATTGGACTCACCCGCTTCCGGCTGGTCGTAATGGTGGTCTCAATGTACCCATCTTCGCTTCCTTCACCATCATGCTCAACCACAACCGCATCCACCTCCTCTGCATCCTGTGCTTCCTCCCTCTCTCTTTCCCGTCGCTCGAAACCTTCCCGAATCTCGTTGGCCAGGCTTCGGCTGAGGGTTCCCTGTCCCTCAGGTGCAGCTGCGGGACCCATCCCAGCACGCAAGGCGTCCAGATCGAACCGCATACGGTCAATCGTTTCTTTCAAAAGAAGGTTCTCTTGTTTCTGTTCCTCGAGTTCGTGGACGGCTTGTCGGGTCATATTGAGCTCAACTTCCAGAGTTTCCATCGAGTTTTCAAGCGCCTCACGCTCGCGATTCCACTAGCATCCGAACACATTAGTCTAGAGAAACAACAGAAGAAAACAGGCTATGAAGAGCGCACCTTTTGGACTTCGCCTTCATGCGCGTATGCCCTGTCGTCCGCCTCTTTCAGCTCTTGTTCCTTCCTCCTTAACAAATTCCGCATCCTCTCTGTCTCGGCTGAAACGAAATATGTCAGTGTGATTCCAGAATAAGGAAACTGTGGACTAACCACACTGCTCTTGGTACTGCTTTTGCATACTAGAATACTGCGAGCGCAAGTGTTCTAAACTCTTTTGGAGTTTTTGGATTTCACTCTCGAAGGTCGCAAGCTGAGTCATATTGGATCGTTCCTTGACCCTCAGCTCTTTTTCCTCTCGCCGACTCGCACTCAGCTCCGACTTCAGGTCATCCAGTTGAGCTTCGAGGTCCGCAATCTCCGTCTCGCGTTCGGCCAACCGGTTCTGCATCCTCTTCTCGTTGTCAGCGGCTTTCCTGGCCAGTTCTGCATGCGACTTTTGTAAAGCCTCAAGCAGATCCTGGGGGGCTAGTGAGGCATCACTGCTGAGCGCTTGGCGGACGTAGCGACGGGTCATATCCTCATCGTCAGAATGATGCTCTGAGTCGGTGTCGGAATCAGAGCCAGAAGAGTGAAACTTGATGGCGGCTGTCTTGATGCTTTTAGCATAGGAGAGGTCGGGGTCAACTAGAGTCTGGGACATTCCAATAGATTGGTCGAAGGAGTGGGCGCGTCTGGAAGAAGATAGCATATTGTGCTCTACAAAGGATATTGGTACGAAGGCAAAACAAAGTCAACTCGTACATACCAGAAGAGATAGGAGCAGATGCAGAGGTCGGGAATGAACTCGGGGGAAACATTTCCTGGCGAGGAGAGACAGGGTTCGAGGGAGCGCGAGCGCGACGAGGGTTACGCGTAACAGCAGGTGAACCCTAAATACAAGCCAATGAGTATGCAATAAGCAAGAACCAGACAAAACACTACGCACCTCGTTCTCGCTACCGTTGTTGCTACCCGCGTCGCTTTTACGCCGACGCGATGCAGGCAACGGTTTACGGGTCCAAGCACTGGGCGCACCAGTCGACAACGGCGTGGACCTGCGTCGTGCAGTCGAATCGAATGGCGAAGACGATGTCATCCGACCTGAGGAGAGAGGCGTTGAGGGGGCGCCGGTTGCGTGGAAGCTCGAGTTTGACGAAGTCCGCGAGAGGGGCGGTGGCCGGTGGGGAGTGCCCTCTCCACGACCACGAAGATTGGTGTCGGGAGAAGATGCGCCACTACTGTCCGAACGGGGGTCCTCCTGGGCAGGCAAGGGCGGTGGGTTGTCGCTCGAGGCCGAGTTGGTAGTAAGGCCGGCGACAAGTTGCATAGTCAACACAGGCGTGAGTTCGACATTCGGATTTGCGTCTAGCATCATCCTCAGCTGGCTTTCGCCTTCGGCTGAAAGCAGTTTGGTCCCATGTCGTTTCGAATACTCGGCTAGGATCGCAGGCAGCTCGCTTGCGGACACTACAAGCACGCCCTCATCGTTCGTTGTTGTCGATGGGATTGCCTCAAACACCTCTGCCAGTTTCTCCTCGATATCAGCGAGCGAATCTCGATTTCGCCCGTAATCCTGTTCAACGTTTATCTTCCCACTCAACAGAGCAAACGAGTAAACTACTTGCCATTTTAAATGTGAATTTTCTGTCTTGTTCAATAGTTTAGAGTAAGCGAGTGAAGGTAGTTCATGTACTTGCAGCTTGCGCTTTCATAGGATTTGTGGTGGTTGCTAGTACAATACGCACAACAACCCCTGTTTGGCCTATTCGTCATGGATGCACGTGATCCGGGCGCGTACCTCCACACCAACAAACACCGAGCGCGGTGTGGACCGCGTTAGAAACTATTAACGTACTTTGACCTGACAAGTCTGGATGCTTCACGCTCAGCACGATTGGACCTTGGGCAACGCATATACTTTATTTACGCTCTTTGGTTTTGGGCGAGTTAGAGTGTTGATCCCATCGGGGAACCGGCCTGATGTTGACCAAGCTCAAACTTGAGAGTTATTTGCCTTCCAAAGAGTTCCCATCCCCGTGTCCTCACACTCCCGTCTAACCCAAAGCCCTCATCCCCAGGGGGGCCGGAAAAAGCTAAAAGTCGGGGAGCGTTTACGTGTATTTGTGCATGTTTCATTCACTCTGCCGAACGCTAAGTACCAGACGTTTTCGCGCATATAGTCTACTTTCGTCCTGCGTCTCTTACGTAGCGGTCAGATCTATTAGCCTCGGCCAAACCTGAGATCCCTCAGCTGCCCTAAAATATATATTGTGCACATTGGCGTTAGATTATCTGCATTTGTCTTTTTCCGCCTCAGGCGAGTGTTGGAGGTGGTTGATTGACGCAGGCTATAGGGCAAGTGTTGTGCAGTATACGTGTGTATCCAGGGAAGGAGTGGTTATGTAAACAATCTCACTATAATCTGAGAAAACAACTAAAACAGTCAACATCTTGATCAGGAGGCGACATCACCGTAGCACTATCGGATACTACACAGTGATTTGCGCCATGTATGCGCTTCGATTCAACCGAATCGATGGTTTCGAACTACCTTGATGTATGTACGTGAGGTAACCTTTCTTGCGAACATGGGTCGTGAACCCATCCATATAATACTATACCTAGCCATGGCAGTAAGTTGAGGAGCAGATGGTATACATTGACATCCTTGCCCATTAAATAATCGAAACGAGTACTCTCGTAGGAGGGTCTCTTGGCGACGAGCAGGCTCAGCGCCTCTGTTATCGAATTTCTGCTCGGAGTCCCATGGCTCAGTCCGTTAGTCGACGACCTCCGACACTCGCGTCGGGAGGAGAAATACAAAGGTCAACCACCTGTCATCAGTATGTGCAATATGTATTTGAGGGCAGTCGAAGAGCTTCATGTTTGATCAGGGCTAATACATGTAGGTAAATTTTAGATGCTACTTGCGATTTTATACCAAATAGATTTAAACATGAACTCTTATGGCTGTTTAGGCTATGTAAGTTCATAAGTGCTACTGTTGATTTGAACGAAGTTTCCACGGCCACAACGACACTTCTAGTACACCTCTCAGACTCGCATCAGGGGGTACTGAAAGCTAAGGACACTCAGGCAAGAGTGGGAGAAAAACAAGCCGCAAGCCGAGCCGAACATCACGAGAGAGAAGGAACCACGGAGAAAGGAGAGTACCAAGCGAGATGGGACTCATGACGAACACAATAAGAACAAAAGAGTAGCGTATGGTCGGCAACCTACAACTGCGACTTGAAGCGCAAGGCGCGCAAAGCACGTGTGAATGGGCGCCAAGGCGCGGTCGTAGCGATTTCTTGTTGCGTCGATCATCAGGCTCGGCTTACTGTATTACTTTATGACGTAAACGTGCCACTACCAACATAAGCGCTCCAGATTGATTCGGGTGCTCATCTTCTCTGCCCGCTCACATACAGTAGGAATGCGTTCTACTGAGGAAGGAGGCATGATCGGATATCAGTGAGGAACGAGCGTCTGGGAGTCTATCCAATCACGCTGGACGAAATCGAACTGACTGGACTCATATGGTCGAAGAGACTTTACACGCTGTGCCCCGTAGCCACTGATAATGATCTTAACGCCTTCGCTGTCACTCGTCCTCGGAGGTCCTGCTGTATATGTTTGAGCCAACGGCAGCGACGCCAAAGCGGTGCTCATCGACTAACTGCAGGCTCCACCTGTCACAGCTGCATTCTTATCGCCCAGCATCTCGTTCGGTGAGTTCGAGTTTGGTAATGAGCAGGATGTATATAATGCTAGGCTTTACTGGTCCTAGCCGTGTACTACCTGCCTTATTGCGGCTTACCCTGTATCCCAGCGAACCGACTGTCCCGCTGCTTTGCAATGTCTTACGACGGAATGAAACCTTGTACGCAAGCCCCTTCAAGAATAACATGGCATTATTGGATTCATCTACTGCGCCTCCTTATCTCGCTCGCTTGGGGGTTAATGCTTACCGCTCAGCTGGCTCCCTATTATCGATCCATAAGCCCACTAGCTTTTCTTAACCCGAGTAAGTCTGGACAAGACCTTACAGGTTCAACTCACAAGAAATCGGTCACTGCACAGTGTCTTACCTGTTCGTATCAATCAACGACATACTTATGTGAGCGATCGTGTTTCTGTCAATGGTTGTATTTAGCCTCATTCTATTCACGAAGGTTGACACTGGACTTCCATCGCACCGACTCATACATTGGAACCGTGGTTGCACAGACTGTAGCGTCCGTGTTCTTGCTTGTCCCCCCTGGTAGGTTCGTGTGTCCACGCAAGGACAGAGCAGACACTTACTCGAGGGAGTAACCCCTAGCAACTTCCATTGGACTTGAAACCACTGGTAGTAGGTTCATATACTATTAAAGAGACGAAAAAAGAAAGCTTACCGGGAAAATATCCTGCAGACTACAGCCGCATCTTTTGGTTTAAGAAATACAATAGCTTGTATCCTCGGACTAACTTTGTGCTCAACCCTTTCCATATATTGTGCACTTTATACCTCTCGATTTCCCTTCTCTGGTATAAGCATGGAGCTGGTGTGAACGCACTCTGGAAAAGTAACGCAAAAGACGTGCTGCTTGGTTCTTCATCAACTCAGAGTCACCCAAGCTGGTTTGGGCATGCCCGGAATCCTCGGCTCCGAAGACGAGACGTCTCGAGGATTTTGTACTTCTGGACTGTTTACGTGCCAAAGATACTGTTCCGGCGTGTTAGGTACGTCTGAAGCTTGCTTGCTACGACCTTCAGACTAACATCAACACGCCTTTCAGCCCTGTCGAGAGTAAACGATATGCTTTCTTCCAGAACTTTTGTGCGCTACTGTTCATGGTCGCCATCATTGTGAGAGCAGGCATGGCGTTGGCTCAAGCACAGAACCAGATCGAAACGCGCAGTGGTGTGGGAAGCTGTTACGACCTTCCGTCTATCGGAAACGTTCGGGTGCTCGTGGTTTGTAATGCCGTATACCTCTGTTAGCCATAAGTATTAACTGGTGCGATATTGGCAGAGACACCAGGACACCAACGGACTGGTAGGCTCAAACACGCAAACCAGTCAAGAGTACGATGTGGGCGCGCAGGTTGCTACTGAATGGACTGATCAATGTGAGCCTCATATACGTACGCATACGCCACTTCACTTATGACCCTCTTTCAGATCGTTGTACGTCTGAGGCACAGCACGCTTCGCCCTTCGATTGGAACTGGTTCCAAGTGTTCAACTGTAGATTTCGAAACGAAAATGGTGAGAGCAGTTGTGTTAGTTACTGACGACTAGAATTTTGAACATTTGCAGATTACTTGTTCAGAGACGCAACTTACGCTATTACTATACGCTCTACAAACGGCACCTCCCTCGACGCAGTTCGACTTCCCAGCATTTGGTTTGCTAACTTTGCAGATACATACCAAGACACATCTGCACTGGATCAGCAAGGCTTCATGAGCAGTGTTGTACCATGGCTTGTACCGCCGTGGCAGATGGCTGGAGGGAGGCACATGGAGGGAATCATAAGCACAGTGGAGCGAAGGTTTATCACATCCTCGGTCTTTAGGGACATCATAGCCAGTATAACACCGGTCCGTTAGTTTTTTTTATACACGACTTGGCAGTTGATAGATATCTAACACATTCAGATCTATAAACAAGCCCACTTACTCACTATAAGTACGCCCTTCAACAGTCTATTTCACGCCCCTGAGCTGATAACTCCCACACATTAGCAACTACGGACAAGACGCCATCCCCAGACAACTTTACTTCAACCGCATTACTTACACCTTCCCGCACGCCACCCCTATCATACCTGAGAAGCCCCACAGAGTTTTTGGAGGAAAAGGATAGTTTTGATTCCATGCGACGGCCTGTATGCGCGTTTATCGAGGACTATCGATCTAGCACCATATTCGATGCAATTGGGTCCATCGGTGGTCTCCTGGCTATTCTCCAGGGTGTGCATATATTGCTGTTCGGTAGACCATTGTTTTGGGGACTTGCTGGTGAGTACTTCGATGTTTCACAACACCGATAACTCACGTCGTCGTCTCGAAATCAGGCGCCAAACTGATCAGTCCATTTGGCTTATTTGGGACTTGTTATTCGCGCGGGTTTCGAAGACGGCTACGTGACAGGTACCACCGCCACCCGACTAACGGACAGACTGACGACCCAGCAGAGACGATTCGAATCCATGCGTTCTTACGGGACTTCGTGATTGACTTGGGGCCCGCGGATGTGGACAATGAGGAAGACATAGAACTGGGACGAAGCAGAGAGCTGGGGAGACTATACCCTCAAAACAACCGTGATAGACCTCACGAAGATGGACAACATGATACCAGCGACTCCACGTGAGCTTTATACTGGCTGCCTCTGTTGGCGGCTTACTGATGCCAGTATCTGTCTAGCCTGCTGTTGCCATATCCCGGAGTAGATCACCACGGCTCTCAAGATCATGATGCTTCGGCGACCACTACAGAATCAAATCGGGAGCCGTAAAACTGGGCGTTTACTGGTGGCTGGAAATCAACTGGTTTGATTGACCGCACTACGTGGGGTGGCTACCTGCTCCGTTTGTCTGAACATATGTTCTCGGCCTGCGGCTGTAATTAACCCGAATCGCTTAAACTAATTCTCGACATACACTGCCCAGCAAAATGATTGCAGCAGCATTAGCCAGGCCCTAGAGTCCTGGCAGCAGGATTTAAAATTCACCAAAAATGTGCGATATGTAAAAGACAATAGAATACACATAGTATCTGAGTTATGGATCGAGACATATGAGTTCAAGCGTGGGGAGGGGGAAATGGCGGGGGGTAGGTTTGCATGTCCCCAATGCAGGGGTGACACAGCTTTGCACGCCTATTGAAGCTTGTAGTCCCGGTCAGTGCGAGCATTCTAAGCTGTGAATCATCAAAATCCATGCGG
>WSTJ01001775.1:0-10896 GCA_019623705.1 Ceratobasidium sp. 428 | reverse complement strand
GGAGCCAAGCGTTTTGCGGGCGCTTGCCGAGGCCAAGCGAGAGCGAAAATGCACAAATCCGGCAATCGATAGTCTTCCAGTCGTCGTCGACCGCTAGACACAAAGCGTTTATATTAATATCCCTTTGCCGTCAGCCCCATCGCACGTGACTCTTTTTGCTCTCTTCTACATGCTTCGTCTCGCTGCCCGTCGAGCGAGCACTATACGCCCTCTGGGGGTGCCTGCTCGACAAGTCTTTGGATGGGCAAAGAAAGAACAGCCGGCGCCTGCGCCTAGAGCGAGGCCGGCACCGATCCTCACACCGGATAACTTGTTCCATCCACTATCCAAATCACCAATTATTTCGCTCCAAGCTCGTGCGGCTGCAGTATCTGAACACGCCCCATGTCCCGTATGCCTGGACCACCACGAACAGCGACGGCCCGTTCAATTCGACTGTCCAGACTGCGGATGGCCGACCCACTGCACCGAGTTTCATTGGAAGCGGGACACAGAGCACGCGACCTACTGCGCTCGACTCCGCGAAGTCAACGAAGACGAACATGATATCCGGAGCGGGCGCAAACTGCGCGAATTTGAGCTTCCTGGTTAGTGTCTCTTCATTTTTCGATCATCCAGACGTCATTTCATTTATTCGCTCTCATCCAGGGCAACAATCATACGAAGAAGCCGTATCGTTCGCCAACTGGGACGTATTCTGGTACACCCGCAGCTTCAACTCGATCGATTCAGAAAGGTCTCGACGACACGCTAGCAAGCTGTTAACCTATCCCATCACCGTCGCCTCCCTCCTGCACGAAAACAGCGGAATAAATCTACGCAACCAACGCCTCACACCCGAAGGCCTACGTTCCATGACCGGTAAACCCTTCTTCATCCCTGTCTAGCATTCACCCCTAACATATGCGCATAGCTCTAAGATACTCACTGCACTCTGAATCCCCAACTGGCGACGACGACCCATCTTCCAAACCACCAATACGCATATTCCTACTCGGCGCACGCGCAGAATCTTCCCTCCCTCCCCACGTCTGGGAACAACTCACCCACCTATTCCCAAACACCCAATTCCACATCTACATGATCGGCCCTCAAGTCTCCCTCCCGGCAGCATCCATCCCTCCCCCTCCTCCACCAAAACCAAAAACCAAAACCCCACCTTCCGCCTCTAACCCCTCTTCAAACACTACTACTACCTCCGACCCACCAAAACCAATCCTCTTCCAACCCCCAACTCCACCCCAACTCTCCCCCACCGGACCGACCAAAACCCGAGACTCAGCCCCCGAATGGGGCGTCCCATCCGCCACATCCTCCGTCTCGCCCTCTCTCACAATTACCTCCCTCCGCGCACCCTACAGCGCCGTGCACGGCCACTTCACAAACACATTCGACCCCTACACAGACGTCTTCTTCGCATTCTGCCCAGGCTTCGGCTTTCCCTCTCCCACCTCTCCCTCGTACCTCCAGATCAACGCGCCAGGGGGATGGGGGGACACCGTTCCGCTCGTCCTAGCTACTAAATGCGCGTTGTTCGTCACCGGGTTCAGTCCGACCGACGTAGAGCGCGATGTGAAGAGTTTGGAAAACGTCGAGGGCGTCGCGGGCGAGTTTGATTGGATCGTGACGCCTGGTGAGAATCCGTTTGGGAGTGAGAAGTGGGAGGTTGCGGATTTTGATCCGAGGGTTATGGTCAAGACGAATTGGGGCGTGTGGGGGATTAGGGGGAAGAGGCGGGAGGTGGATTATGTGCCTGAGAGCGAGTAGGTTTGTAGGCTGGTTTTTTGAAACAAAAAATGCACACCATTCATGAATCATTAAAGACGATTGGCAAGGCTGGTTGGGATTAAGAGCTCGATAGTCAGTGCATATATCCAGCTGGATTAGTTTGGCTGGATCAAGCCAACACGGCGTTCAAATATACAATTCTCGCGGCGATTCTCGTCCTATTCTTGACGGCAACTGACCAAATTCGAGAATAGGACAAGAATTGGTACCAGAATAGAGCCCAGAACGCACTCAAGAACTGCATATATGCGAACAGTGCTACCCCAAGCCTAAATGTCTCATCGCAATACCGCTTGCAACCAATCACCAAGCAGCCATTCACGGGCTAGGCAAAACTCTCATGAATAGTTTTGCCAACCCCGTTTCAAGCCTCAAATCGACCTGCACCCTTGGCGTCTGCCCATGAACACACGGTTGAACACCAGAGCCGGTCATTCACAAGCAGCGCTAGGATTTCCAAAGCCCCTTCATGCGTTATTTTTGTTGATGTATCAAGTTTATCTTCTACAAATCGGGTGCTTTCTTTTTTGAAATACTGAGCTACTGTGTGTTTAAAGATAGGAAGTACCAAAAATATTGAGCTGTGGGAAAGAAAACAGCTGCCATTGGGACTGAAGCGGTAGTCAGGTAGTTCTAGAGTGGAGCCCTGGCGGCAGGGTGTGGGATTACATTGAACATGGCGCATATAGGTGGGTATTCGATGTTCTGAAACCTGCTCAGGGCTCTCACTTCTGCTTCTGCTTGGAGCTGGACTTTCATAGCTTGGTGATCAGCACATGCTTTGACTTATTCGCCGTCCAAAGATGGAAACGCACAATCTTCAAATGGCCCAAGATGTTCGCTCCTAAAGCTTCAACACATTGCCAGTCAAGTTTGGACCTTTCGCCCCAGAACTTTGCATACTGACTTGCCTATACGGTTTCCACCGGAGATGCATGACCGACGGATCTTCATGCTTTGTGAAAACGGTGGTGATATCGAGGAGGTTGCCGGTTTGAGACAACTTGGACAGTTGGTCGTGGGGTACTCCTGCAGAGGTCATGAATACAACCGCTAAGGGCATATATAAAAAATTTGATTGTTGTGTCCGATTTCTACTAACCATTCGAGAGTTATCTACGCTCTAGAACTGCTTTGCTATCTTTTTGGTAATGGTGTGGTAACTCTGACGCTTGGGATGTATGTATGCACATCGACCCAGGATCCTTGGTGTAATCGCCCAGAACTCGTGTTGGATCAATAAGAGTAAACAAACCCCGACTACCGGTTGAAAGTTGAAACCACGCCTGTGGTCCATAAATTCGCGGCAGATGGACTAGTCAAGGGAGTAAAATAAGATCAATGTTAATCCTCAGCTATCCCGGTTGTGTGTTGCGGCGTTGAATGAGGATTGAATGAGTAATTTTCGCACACTAGCCAACAACCCGGCCAGGAGAGCGGAGACGATTGCTTTGGTTTTAGTGCCCCCCGAGCGGGAATGATCCGTTCTGTACGTGTAATATGTCTAGAGCGTGACTTGCAACAAAGAGGGCACGCCACCTGTAGTCGCGATCTATGGGTAAAGCATTATTCAGCCAATACAATAATACAGCACCGGAACAACAGAAAGCAAGTGTTCTCAACTCATACATGTAGGATATCTCATCAAAACCATAAGCAAACCCGAGTTAACGAGCGTGCATAGCTAACGCTTCTGTAAACACTTGCAAATCATCCATGTTCACCTCCACAACGCTCGTGTCAAATGTTCCATGTCGTGTTCGTGCGTTGGACTCTTCCTTTGCCTGTAGAAACGCCAAGCCGAATGCGCTAGGTCATAACGTATTAGTAGACTTGTTCTTCAAACGTTGCAAGTCAAGCTCAACTCACTTGTTCCTAACATCACCAAACTCGGTCGCGGCTGTTACACCCACAACCAGAAAGCTTCCTGCTCGCTCGTCCAAGCACGCGACCACAAACGGCAGACTTCGCTCCTTTGATCGTGAACCGCCGGCGCCCCGAGGAGTTTTGAACGCGGTGATTTTGTCTCGTAAAGCGTCGACGAGCCACAGCGCGAGTCGGGACAGTGGACCAGGTTGGGCGAACAACCCAAGATGAGCACCTTGGGTAAGGACGGCCATTCGGAATTGTCTGTAGGTCTTGATAGCACCCGCTCGATCAATGAGCTCCGAGCCTTGGCTAATCACAAGTTTGTGCAAGGTTTTGGCGAGAGGGAGGGCGTGTTGAAGCGTCTGAATGCTTGTTACGCTGAAAGGTGTATAGTCAGAAATCGGTCGCATCCAGTGGGCAGCTTAGAACGTACTCTGATCCCAATGAATCATATGCGATCCAAAAGTTCTCTCTCCAAGCCTTATTCTTCTCATCCTCTTCCTCGCCCTTGGCTCTCAACGAACCATCCAATCCCAAGCTCTCCTTCCCGTTGGCTCCTGCCCCCTTCTTCTTGCCCACCGCATCAGCCGCGTTCCATATCTTCGCAGCGCCAAACCATTCACCACCCCCACGCCCACCGTCTACCTCTACTTCGAGTCGCACTCCTGTGGCGGCATCGAGGAGTGCTGATACGGCTTCCACACAATCTGCTGCCGCTAGGGGTTGGGTCAAGAACCCGTATGCTCGCACGAAGGAGGGATACTGTAGTTCTACCATGCCGTACTCGGGCGCGATAGCTTCTAGCATATCAGGGAGATCTTTGCGAAATGTTCGGTCCATATGCGAGTAGGCTTGTTGGCCTTCCTGTAAGGAGATACTGAGTACAAGGGTGGGTATCAACGATATGCACACGCATAAATGGACAGCACAAACCCCATTTTTGCAAACATTGCCGCTAAGTTTCTCCTCCCCCTTTCTTTCCATATGTTCATCTTGCCAGCAACATAGGACGAATGATACATCGAGTCGTACAGCGTCCAATGTCGGTATAACGTGAATCGTAGCTCCTGACAACTTCGTATTCCGGTATCGTCAGCGTGCAAAGCTGTTGAGGCGCTGAGGTCAAGACGAGGGTTTAATCGCGCGACTTCGTCTGTATATACTCTCTGCCAGTACTCGTAGTCGTCTCGAGATATTCGAGATGTAATGTATTGGTAGGTCAGACCAACGACAGCTAACCTGGGAGACTATTATCAACTCGGGGACTCTGGTGCAGTAAATGATCCCATACCACAAAGTCTCATTTACGGCCAGCTGCAAATGAGACGCAAGGACATACACCGTACCCGAAGCACTTGGTCCGTAAGACGTTCCAGAACAATAATATTCGGTGATCAAGTCTCTGTGCTTTTCGCGTATCTGTCTCTGTTCTCTTCGTTGCTGAGATGAGGGCTTGCGAAAGGTGTTAAAATGTAGCTCTCGTGGAATGCAAGTAGACCCACTTTGCCTGTGTTGAGCTTCCTTCTTTGTCTCGGTCGTTCGTTGTCGGAGTCGTCGCCATCTTCAGCCTCCTCTTCCACATCTCCTAGTCCCTCGTCCTCCTCGTCATCATCAGATTCATCGGAGCTAGAGTCAACTCCGTACTACGGCAATTATAGATCATAGTTAGTCGGTATGAACAGATATTACTAACCAGGAATGTCTCATACGCCTCTCTGTATTTATCTAGTGACAAGGCGCCACCATCGTCCCAGACTCGTACTCTCTCGCCTTCTTTCCCAGGAGCAAATAGATTCGACAAATTCTGGGGCCGTGTAGAGTCGATAACGTGTATAGTCACCTCTGGCGGAAATGCACCAAACCATTCGTCTGATAGAAGCTCCAGGATAGCACCAATATTAACCAAAATGACTGTTTGCAGCTAGGTCCATATTAGCCCAGAAAATACATATACGAGCCTGATCTTACTTCTGGAGACTTTAACAGCTCTTCCCGATACTCTGTGAGGTCAGGATAGCCTGATATAGGAGTGACGCGATAGAGAACGCCCTCATTACGAAACATGGAAGTAAGGATGCGAGTAGCACATAGCGCGTCGACGTCTGGCGCGGAGATAATAACAATGGACGAAGCTGACTTGGCGGGCGATCTCACGTAGCGTCCTACAATTGCCTTGTACTCGGTCGCATAGGTCCTCTGTGCTCTTCCTGACGGAGGGACAACGACGACCATGGGAGATGACAAGGAGACAAGGTTGGGATTCTGTTTACACTACACGCGATCACGTGATCTACTTTCGCCTCCACTGCGGGGGTAACGACATTCCTGTCCCAGGCCGCCCGGGCGACCCATATGGGGGTGTAAATGTACCACTAATAGAAGGGCTCATCGCTTCTACCTGCGCCTTTGCTGGCTTGGGCGACGTCGGATCTCCAGGTGTCTTCCAGTTCTATATGTGACTCAGCAAACAAGGACACACATACTAGAGAATAAAACATACCAGCTTTCTTCCTTCACGGTATATTTCATCCAGCGTCTCGTCAAACTGCCGCTCCTCCTCTAGCTTGATGTAAAGCTTGTATAGTAGTAGCGCGGCTCGCGCATCCTCGATCGAGTTGTGAGTGTCAATTTGAATCGTCTGCCTCAGGAGGTACCATGAGAGGAACCTCAGTCCTATTCGGCGTTGCCGCTCCTTCAAGAAGTAGATGTCAACTGTGTCTAGAACTTGCTCCTTTGGCACAGCAATATCTGCACTAGCATTTAGCCTGGCACTAGGCATGAACATGTCGTGTGACGTACTGATAATTCTGAAATCCTTGCTCAATCCATGTCCAATAAATATGCACCCAAGATCAATCAAAAGTCGGAGCTTCTTGTACGCCGACTTTAACGGTACGAGCGCGTGTTCAGAACTGTATGGATCAAGGTCTCCCGCTGTGCACAATCTATGAATCACACTAAACCTTGTGATGTGAATGCACGTACGCTTGATTCCCGAGAATTCGGTAAGATAGTCAACGATCGTATCGCTAGTGTGAATGTAATCGTCGATGAACGCCCTTCCATCCTCACGTAGCACCGAGACTCGGGCAAGACATAACTGTGAAGGCCGAAGCACTTTTTTCGTGCCGTCCGAGCGCATTTCGTTCTCTTCCTTAATGGGTGGGCAAGATAGAGTTAAGAAGCTGCAGACGGTCATTAAGTAGAACCTACCTTTTGCAGGGAAACGAATTCTGCGTCAATCGAGACGAGTGTCCCAGGTTTAGGCAGCTCCTCAGGCGTCAAAGGCTCATGTACTAGCTTTGCCTTGTTCATCCGCCTAGCACTGTAGGGTTAGACATCATCAGCAAGCGGAGTAGATTGGGCGGCGTACCAAGAAATGTTGTCGACGCGACAAAGGATGTCAGGATTCATCTTCATTGGCAAGATGCTAAAATCGAGCGTCGAGGCATTATCTGCTCGCTCGAGATACAATACACAAGGTGTCTACGGCCACCAATAAACAAAAATGTTTTGTTCGCGGCATGAACATACCTTCCAAGATCCTACAAACGAAAGGACTTCGGCTTCCGACACGCTCTGTACAACAAAGTCGTTGAATAGGTACCACCCGTCTGCCGGCACTTTGGCAAGTGCCACCAAATGAGGAGCATGTGTCTCGTTTCGAACTTCTACCACAATCGACTGGACAAAAAAGCGTCAGCGACTCTCTTTGGTTCTCAGCCCAACGCTTACCCTCAGCTCATATTCGACAATTTCTTCACCATCCCGTCCGCATCCAATCTCCACTCGAGGCTCCAAGAAGCTCTGCCCCTTTGACCTCCATACACCCGCGGCGTCGTCCGTCAGAAGCGCGGTGTTCACGGCTAGTACGGGCGGGAGCGCACTCGCAGGAACAATTCGCTGTGTGCGGAAAGTCGCCTGTTGTCTACAAGACTGACATACCGAGCGATGCGTTGTCTCACGCAGTATAGATGCGCTGAGCAAGGAAGCAAACGTAGTTCCAGAAGGAGGCTGGATATATGCATGTTTAGCGTTGAGCGTGGATCCCGAAACTTAAAGTACCTAAACTTACCTTGCGTGGGTACAGCAAATCCACAACATGGCTCAGCGTCTCCTTTTCAGTCACCGCCCCACAGGCGCTGCACATGACAATTGACTGGGCGTCGATACCCATCAACTGGGTAATAGGAGACTTGTCTACTCCGTTCGTAGCGGCCAACCGAGGGTTATTGTTGGGCACATCGCTCCTGACGCTCATTTCTTCCAGCAGGAACCGGTTGAAAACTTGAATGATCGCGCCATACTCCCGTTTCAATCCTTCCGCCTGGTAGTCCACTACTCCTAAAGCACCAGCTATGCACGATGTGTATTCGTCAGAAGCCGTGAAGCCAACAAACAACGTGGACCAACCTTGTTGTATCTTTGGGATCGTCTTGCAGAAATTACTAGCCTGACAATTCACCCCGTTCGCATCTTCTAGCATCCGAGTCAAGAATCCAAACTCGCACAGCAGGCAGTGTTCTGTCTGACAAGGGGTCGTGATGTGTGATTGAGCTACACGCCGAACGGGGTGAACATGGTGGAGAGCTTGAAGAAGAGCATTGGTATAAGAATTGACGATGTGGGTTTCGAGGCCGCTGTATGTTGTCTTGTTGTAATACCTGGTAAATGACTGAGTAACACGCGTGCGCATACATAAAGAGGTGCATACGCAAAGTCAAAGTCTTCCACCCCAAACTTGGAATACATGATCTCAACCCGCCGATACGGTTTGGGTATATCTGATACCGAAACGTCCGCTATTTGCTCAGCGACCTGTGAATTAGCGATAAACACCTGTCACCCGACCAAAATTACAAGCTTTCACTTACGCCGTCGACATCTGATGCCTTTCGCGTCGTCCTTGTACTCCTAAACCGCCCGGATTCGACATGAACAGTGGGCGCAAGATTTCTTCGACCAGTTAGGTCTTTCGGCAGGGGCGCATATCCGACAAAGTCCACGGTACGCATAGTCTCAAGTACTTTGGGTGGAATCTTAGCGGGAGGAGGAAACGGCTGAATACCGCTAGGAACCTTGAGAGAAATCTGGGAAGAAAGAAGAGGCGTCTTGTAATAGGGCAACCCAACAGAGCTTAGAGGCCTAAAGAAACCACTCAGCAACTGTATCTTGGAATTTTAATAATCACTCACGTATTGGGTGTCCAGTCGATCTCTGGCAATTCACTCGGCTCATGTGCCCATATCCCGGGTTCTCCCTCATACCCATTGAATGGTACGGTTTCTTCCTCCGGCGCAGACGAAAGCAGATGGACGAACCCCTCTCCATCGCCGAAGGCAAGATAATCTCCGCCGGGCGAGATAGCGGCAGACGTTAAGTAGGAGGTCATTTGCAGCTGGATCGCATTCAGTTTATATATCAATAGCGTAAAGGGGAGTGGCGAGTACTTGCCTGATTGAAATCAGCCGTACCAGTAGGCTGCGCAATATCAATCACATTGATAAATCCCTGGCTTGATGCAATCACGATCGTCGACGGTTTCTTTGGGTGTGTTCGAATGAAGGATGGTAAGTCCGCAAATGGAACTGGAGGGAGCGGGCGCAGGGTGCGTGCATCGAATACCTTGACAAAAGTGTCTGCGTGGGGCCGGGACTGCCTGCAAGTTGACGGATCAGTACGGCTGTGGAAATGAATAATAGCGAAAGTGCTTGTTCAGACCTCATTCCCCATCCTGCCGTAAGGATATACTGTCCACTTGTCTCGAGCGCCTGAATGCCACCCGTGTGCGCAATACACGAGTTCTCAGAGGCGCTGTCTTCCCTTCCTCTCGCTCTAAAATCATGCGTCCTCAACATGCCATCGACTGATCCTGATACGAGGAGCGTATGAACGTGCGCAAGGTGCGAAATATGGGACGGGGACTGGACATTGCGCATGGACGCGCCTGTCACAGCGTTGATAATGTGGAAGTTATGAGATGAAGGAGTCGATGATGCAACAACGAATGTGTTGGGAATAGTAGGATGATGGCTGAACGTTGAAAGCTGCTCCTGGGATCTATCATTCCCTATCAATAAAACGCGCTAGGAGAAAGTTAGACAAATCACACACGTAAACTGCCAGCGATTTGCCCCTCCTTTCGCCCAACTCCCAAAACCTCCATTCCCAAGCGCCTTGATATCCTTCTCCCCCGTTAACAGCCTCAACACGCCCGTCTCCCCTCGAACGGGAAAAGTCACACCCCGAGTGAGGTTTCCGGCATACCCAGAATCAATATTTCCAAAGTACCCAGTCACGAGTCCTGTGGCAGATCCAGTCCAGAGAACATCCGAGACGGGATCAAAGGAGAGGGAGGTTACGGGGACGGGGGAGGAGAGATGGATGCTGGGTACCGGGTGGTATGTAGACTTAGACTGAGGTTGGTCCATGATGGGTGCTTCAAATATGCCGCTAAATAATACAAAGATTGAGAGTAGCCAGATACCTACTTGATATACATGAACTCGATCAAAACGGAGTACAGTTCAAAGTTGAATTCGAGAGCGTTGATGTTGTACTAGTAGTAAAAACGGCGGCAGATTATTATTGATATTACGACAGTAAATAGCTTAATATCAATAACAAAAAGTAAGAGAAAAGTACACAGCTAGCCTCCGACGAGGTGAAATACAGGCACAAGAGATAGGCGCTGGGGCGGCGGGTTGTTTGTGATAGCAGCTAAGCGCCAGGTTGGGGCGTTCCGCGACCCAACCTGCAACGGCGATGTAATCTTCCCATCAAAACGCTCTATTGATCTAAAGCGTCTAGCAAGTGCTCTGTTGATGTTCTCACGAGTTCGCTGAAGAGTTTTGAATATATTTACTGCAAATGGGGAGATATACAAAGGTATCAGATCATCGCTATTTCATGGTCTCGTTCCTGCTCATCGCCTGCTCGTCACTAATGTCTATGTTATTTGTTTCAGTGGTGTTGGTCGGCGTCAAACACCGTGGTGCCGGTGCCCTGTCCTCCTACAGCGTATCCACCTTGGGGTACAGGCTGGTGCCCACCGGAAGCATCGGGAACATAGGCTTCAGCTGGGAGACCGGACTCATCGAGCCCTTCTGCAGCTTCAATCACCTAGATATAGGATGTTAGTGCCTGACTACACGAAAGTGGTAAACGAATGTACCTCATACATCTTTCCTGCAACTTCTGGTGGCGGTACACGTCCACTAAGGATATCCCGGGCTGGTA
>WSTJ01001774.1:0-10904 GCA_019623705.1 Ceratobasidium sp. 428 | reverse complement strand
GGCACCCGACTCGAAGCGCTAGGCGTGCGCTCGCCCATCTCCGTCGCCCGTTCGCGGCGATACAGCTCTTGAAACCGGCGTCCGGCTGACCCTTGACTTTGACCGACGCGGCTCACGGCCGGCTCGGGTTTGAGGATGCTCCCGAGCGAGAGGAGACTTGCGCCTCGGACCATACTGGACGCGAACCACCCACTACGTACGGTCCCGCGTCGTTCAGCTTGAGGGCTATGGATAACATCTTGAGGAGGTTGATCGTTGATACTTGGGTCTTCGCTAGGATTCGACGTCATACGACTCCCTGCGCCAACACCAGCCATACCCGGTCCAGCCATCGACACGCTACTCATCCGAGTTCCCAGTGCTCCAGCAGGCGCTCTCAGACTCCACCAATCACTCCCTCCAGCAACACTCGCCCGCTTGAGCTCATGAACCGAGCCCTCATCGTCCTCCCACTCTTCATGCTCCTTTGAATTCTCCCAACTCTTCTTCTTCCCGATCCCGATCTTGCGCAACGCCCGACGAGGTCCAAGAACAACACACCATCCTATCACACCCAGCACAATAGTCACTACCGCGACTAAACCGACGATTTGTCCAAAAGACAGATGCGAGTTGGCGGTTACGAGCTCCGCCGGCGCGGTAGGTGTAAAAGTAGAGGCTGGCGGAGGGGTTATTATCGGGCGCGTGGTAGTGCCGGCCAGCGAGGACGAAGACTTAGTAGTACCCCGCACATTTGAAACCGAGTGCTGAGTGGATGGTATGGCCTCGAGCGAAATCGTTGTCGAGGTCATAACAAAGCTGGTCTGAAACTGGGAGCTCGTCGGCTGAATCGTTGGAGTCGTACTAGCAGTACTAGTAGCTTGGTTCGTACTCGTCACGATCATCAAAGAAGTCGTCTGTGGTGGTCTATCGGCCAGTTCGCTAGTACTACTCCTAATCGCACTCGTGCTCGTCGCCACAGGCGTCGGCGACTCTTCAACTACAGTACTAGTCTCAGCCTTATCCATCAACAAACACATATCAGCATTATGCTCAGTGCTTTAAATATCTCAAGCTCACCTCAGCTGGTGAGGTTGGTGTGAATTGTGTTGTAGCAGCAGGCCTCGGATTGATAGTCGGGCTACTTGCCGCGTTGACAGAAGATATAGAGGTCGAAACTGGATCGCCATTGATAGCTGGATCTGGGAACTCCCCCATAGTTAAGACTATAACAAGATAGACTAGTTAGATCAACGATAAGCAGCTTTTCTCACTCTCTCCAAGGAGACGCACCTCTCTAACGAAACAGCGCAACGACAGTTGAATCAAATAATACAACCCTTCAGTATAAACGAAAGAACGAAACTTAAAGAGCGAGATATATCAAAGCGAGCGATGCGATAAAAAGAACGTCGGAGGCTGGAGGACGTACACTTTCACCAACAGGGGCTGGAGGATGATTAAATAATAGGGGTTGAGAGGTGAGTGGTGGCTGTGCATGTATGCGCGGTTAAACCAAAGCTAAGAGCCGTGTCATGCCTCGCGGTAAGCGCGCGTCAGGAGGTTTGACCAGCTGTTAGTCTGGAGGTACTGACACTCTCCCACCACAGTCCTTCATACGCAAGTCTAGTCTCATATCTTCTGAAAGGACGTCTTCCCTTGATGATACCTCCAATTCGAAAAAATAAGGCAGACAACGATGATCAGGAACCTCAAGGTCATGCAGGAATTGGTGGCGGTCCAGCCGGGTTCAAGGTTGGAACTCCCACAATTGCCTATCATCTGGAGGTTCGGTAACTCAGGAACTGATTTCCAGCCTCGTATTCCTGCTATTGGAGCAGAGCTCGACAAAGACGCACAAGTGTGGGAGATCTACGTGGAAGAGACTGATCGGTCGGACAAGGAGCTGGTCAAGAGCTGGAACGAGTGAGTATTGGCGTGCAATGTCAAGCCACAGATACGCTACTGAACGTTGAGGCTATTTTGGTCTAGCTCGTTGGATGTTCTTCTTAGTGAGTGTAGTTCCACGTCGTCGTCGAACTGCTAGCTGACGCAATTACAATTATTTAGTTTTTGTCAGTCCACCCAATTCGGCTACTGACTATTCCGAAACTGAACAAATCGACCCATCAGGCAGCGCTGTTCTCAGCTATCACTACTGCGTAGGCGGTCGATCTACCTGCTTCGAACGTATTTCTGACGGTGCTTTGTCTTACAGACTCGTGATCGAGAGCTCCAAACGCCTACAGGCAGATCCCGCCGAGACCTCTGCACAGACGCTCCAGGCCATGTCACACATCTTGATCGCCATCTCGAACGGGCAGCCAGTTGATAGCTCTACCCCATCTGGCGCTTCACCTTCTCAGTTTTCGCCTTCCCGCTCGAGTGTGCTGGTGAACTCACTGTGGTATCTGTCGCTCACTCTGAGCGTGGCGGTCTCGCTCGTAGCCATGGTCTCGAAGAGCTGGTGCAACGCGTTCATGTCCAACCGGTCTGGGTCTAAGTACGAGCAAGGTCGTCGCCGACAGCGAAAGTGGAACGCAATTGAAAGGTGGGGCATGGAGAACGTGTTTGTGTACTTACCAACTCTGATGCATCTAGCTCTTCGTAAGCTCCTTCCTCGATTAGAGGTTGGGTTATATTTGCTGATGACTTGACAGTATTATTCGCGATAGGTCTATCCGTGTATCTCTGGGACATCTACATTGTGGTCGCCGTTCCCGTCTGTTGTGTTACTGCGATTTTCGTAGCACTGTATGCGATAGCGACTATCCTTCCGTCACTGTACCAGGACTGCCCATACTCTACTCCACTGTTCAAACCTATTGCAAGGATGTCTCGCAACTCTGGTGATTCGCCGGGGCGCCAGGCCACACTCAAAGGTGAATCAACCCCGGCGGACGAAGTTACCTCTCAGATGCTGCTCTGGCTTATTTCTAACTGTGAAGACTCGCGGCTTGTCGATATTGCATTACGTTCTATAGCGGGGGCACGCCACGACTTCTCTTTTGAACCGCTCGTTGAGGCAGGTGTTTTGGAACTACTAGCACAGCGGCTGAACAATTGCCTCGTAATTGATTGGAGAACAAATACTATCCAACTTAAGCCTACATCTTCAGTCGATATAGTATCGCTATATGCGCAAGCAATGTTTCACCTATTGGCCTACGATGTGGGATTCAAATCATCTAACCACCAGGTCCAACAACTCAGTTATCGGCAATTAGCTGAATCCTTTCATACCAAGCTTGAGCAGACAGCCCCTGGGTTGCGTGGTCTGTAAGTGAGCTGAACGATGGTAACAGATATGCCCACTTGCTGAAATATAATATCTCAGTACCATCCGGGGTAGTGCAATCAATAGTACGCTTGCAGAGGATCACAGCCTTGCAGCCATTGCCACTTCCATCCTCGCCCCACTATGTTACGCCCGAAAAACTAATTCGAGTACAAGCCAAAGTTTCTACCCAGTATTTCACAGCCAGCACCACGATTTTGGCCCCAAGGTCCAGAGCGAAATCAGTCAACTTCTCCAGAATCATCTCAATAAAGCTGTAACTCTCCACGATAGGGCGCTCTTAGCTTTACTTGAAACTGCTCCACACTGGATCATAGGCCACATGGGGGATAGGCACATTAACCCAGCACGTGGTTCTTCGATCATGCTGCTAGTTCAGCTGGTCCATTCTCCGTCGTGTTCTGCGCCAGACTTCCAGTACGCTATTGGTCTGTCTTTAGCTGTTGCTGCAGTCCTCCTGCACGACTATCCTGGGTGGGAACATCCCTCGAACAGCATCGAGGGTCGTGCCACTCGTGCAATCGAGGTCTATCGGTACTACAAAGCTGAGCACAATGTGGAGCCAAAAGTACTAGTTGTATCTGGGCTGCTTGGGCTACTCCGCAACGTCTCCAGAACGCCAATGACCTTCCAGAAGGATGAGGTTACAATGCTTATAGATATGCTAACTCAAATCGGGGATTTCCGCACAATAGCTGATCATCGCTTACACACACTTCCCGACACACTCACTATCGCCCAGCATGCTAAAATGACCTTACTGGAGACCTTGCAGGCGGTGGTGGACGGGCGCTCAGACTTTGGCGAAACCGCTCTGGTCCCTTGTTTTATGCAGTTACTCGAAGAGGGCTATGCGCTAGGTGACCTCAATATTGCCAAACTTGCGCTGAAAGTATTTTTGGACCCACGAACCAGCGGATTCCGGGGAACATGCTCAGATCTGCTGCTCAAATGCCTTTCAAAATTTTATGACAGCTTGACAGACCTCGAATCCGCTCAGATAAGCGGGTTGATCGACATCTCCTTGGGTAACGACGCATATAGTGCTCCAATTGCCATGATATGTCTATGGAGACACACCGAATGGTTGATTGGAGCGGCAAACAACACACCAGACGGGCAGCCAGCTACGGTTTTGGTAGATATGCTCAAACATGACGCATTTGCCTTGTTACGTGCAAAGGCGCCCGACTTGCCGATTTCTCCTGGGAACATATTCGAAGTTGGACTCGCGGAGATGTGGTATCCTTTGCTGAAGGAGATGATGAGCCATAAGTATGCCGCGTTGATTGTTGGCGAAAGTGACATTCTGGGGTCTATGTTAAGTACTGATGGGGGATGGCGTACGGTACCATACCTGGAAGAGTTACGAGACGGACAGCCATGGGGCGATATAATCTGGAAACTGCGCGACATGTCCAGTTGCGATGTGGAGGTTGATGGCGACTACAAGCTCGACATGAGATATATACGTATGCTTTGAACTCTTACCCTGGTAGCCTGGTGATTTGGTCTTGCGTACTTCTACTTACGGGTGTACGGTGTTCTTATCTGTGACACTTCTATGTGTATATATATTTCAGTATCAGTATTATTTGAGCCAAGCCACACTATAATAGGGGTATTCAGAGCTGCAATTCTGAGCCGATTCTGGGGCCGATTCTCGTCCGATTCTCGTTCAATTCTCGTCTGGAACTTAAGCAAGTTGGTTATATGCGAGAAGTAGCCCTCGTCTGGCGCGGGTTGCACATGAACAGTCAATGTCAAGTTGTCCCCGGTAGTTCGTCGTATTAAATGACGGCTTGTGTGCTTCGCCTTCGGCTGTGTCGTGGTCGCCTAGCAAGTGTTCGGTCGGCTTGGGGTGCTGTCTCGTCGCTGTCGCGGACATAGTTGTAGATGTAGTGGTGATGGGAGTGGCGGTGGCGGTGGCAGGATCGACAAGGTTGCCGGGGACAGTCCAGAGCTCGACTTTGGATGGGTCGATGACAGAGCCAAACATGCTCATGCTCCAGGCTAGGAACGATCCGTTGTGCGCGGCGTCGTGCTGGTTGGACACGCGAATCATCCACTTCCCGACCGGGTCTTCGTGCCTGTAAAAAAGGTCAGAATCTCATATTAGAAAGGCAGATACGGGGACGTACCAATGCTTGAGCGTCATGAACCTCCATCCAGGGAACCCCTTCTCGTCCTGGTCATACCGCCTCCTCGCGGCTAGCACGCTCTTGATCCCCTTTAGACTGACTAGCTTCACCTCCACGTCTCCTCTCTTCGTATGCGTGATTCAGACTTTGACCGTGATATGCTCCAGCTTCTCAAAGTTCCGCTCCCGCAGCATGTCAGCCGTGACCTCCACCTCACACTTTACGCCTCCTTCCGGAATCAACGTTCCGCCTTTCATCTCGCCCCAGAACGCACGTGATATGTCGGCGCCGTCCAACACGGTTGGTTTAAGCTCCAGGAACGCTTGTGGTTTGACCAGGTTCCATGTCTTGGCGGCTTGTACGTATACCCCAGACGTCGATGCTGTCGCAACCGTATTCGTAGCTATAGGGGCATTCGGCGGCGGTGCGTTCCTGGTCTGGATCCGTCGGGTTGATTTGCAAGGCTGTGCGTACGCACAGGTACTGAATATCACGCCAGGTGAGCTCTGGTCTAGCCTAGAGGGCGAGTGCAAAGACGCCGACAGCGAGGGGTGTAGCGGCAGGAGTACTCCCATGACCTGATGTACATTTCCATCTGCCTATGTCCGTGGTTTGCTATAAATAGGATGACTTGAGTTACGTCTGGACCATAGAAAAACGACGCACGATGTTTTGACCCCCGCCAGAGCTACATGCGACGATCATATTCGCAGCACACGACTGCGAGTACGGGTGCAATCCTTTTACGTCGACTGCGGCGACGGTGACCGAAAAGCTACCGTTGGTGTAGCCGCCGAAGTTGCATTGGTCGTCCGAGCCTGCATCGTTTCCGCTCGCAAACACTAACACAGAGCCTTTTCCATCCCTTCCTTTTTGTACGCCATTCACGACCGCCTTTCGATGAGCCAACTAGGTGCTTCCGTAGATCGACCGCCGCCAAGTGATCTCTGCGAGCAAGAATAGATCTGGTTCTTTTGATATGCATGGTCCAGCGACGCAGCCTCGTCAGCGTTGAATCTCGGACCCGACAGAATGCGAACCCCCGGTAATTTTGGCATCGTACGAAACTCCTGCGCCGTAGAGATCGTTCCGCGCAGCAAACACCTCCCTAGCACAGCATGTACGACGCTGGTCGTCTGATAGTTTGGGCCCAGGCGGAGGTTCGTGGTTGTTGTAGTCGTACGGCCCTTCAGCAAGCTTTTTAGCTGGTTAGCAACCAGTCGATTGAGTAGGATAGACACGACTCACGAAGTTGGGAGAGGGCCCCCCTCTCGTAGTCTAGTCCTTCGCCGACAATAAAGCAGTCACGCCCTTCCCAGTGATGCTTGTATTCCAAACACCCGACAGATTGAAGTCGTTGCCCGGAGATATAGTATCGAACGAGTGCTACTGTTTGTCGAACGAGGGGTCACGTATCTCCATAGCGTTTCCAATCTGGTCGAACGTCGAAAAGTTTGCATGTAGCAGGTTGGGTATAGCGCCTCGCTTGGTTTGTTGCAGCAGCACCCGAGGTTCCAGACTACGTATACCCTCCGTGTAGGTGCTCCTCTTGTGCGTGACCCAGTCGTTATGTTTCGATACGCGTGGCAGCCAGTAGTCAGCGAGCTCAAACTTGCTCAGCTCTAGGGCGTGTCGCGCAATGAGGGTTTGCCACAAGAAACGACCGCGACTTCGTAGTGTCGGTCCAAGAGGCAAGGTGTTGCTTCAAGTAAGACCCAGAACGCATCGCAGGTAGAGTGTCGGTCACAAAGTGGCGGGCTGGTGGTCAGCTGTGGTTCAATTGATGGACGCAAGAACGCGAAGACAAGCTGTCGTGAATTTGTCGTGATGATCAACGGCACGGTCTACTTTCCCACGGCTTGCGAAAGGCACACATGACCCCATCTTTTTTTTTTTTTTTAATACATTTATTACTCGTTACACGAACGCAAGTCGAACCTTACCTGGATTCCAAGCCTCGCGGTGAGAGTGCGAGGGGCGTGGGCGCTAAGTCGGATAGTGGTGGCGGTGCAAAATGGTTGTTTGTCGGTTGTTTGTTTTGGTGAGGCAGAACAAGGGGCACGAAACTCTCACCGCTTGGCTTGGTACATTTTGCCAGTCAGGGGGGGAGGATCTCGAGACGCATTGCTCCGCCGCAAACGGATTTAGGGACTTATATCCTGGCATGTGAGTAGCAGGACATCGAAAAACTCACCTTCTATTTTTGAAATAATTTTCGGCGCCGGAATGGGTGCGCCCGACGGGGCGCGCGGCGGGGTGTTTTCATAGGAAATCGGCTTAAGAGCCCGGCGCTTATCCGTCTCCAGGCTGAAGACCTTAGGCTGCGGTGAGCAAATGGTTGATTCATTGCCATCTGCGACCTCAAAATGTTCAACGGCGACCTCGAAGGCGTACTTACGGAAGAGAAAATCAGGTCTCTGCTGGATCATGAGGTCGAAGAGGGGGGAAATGATTTGGTATGTGCATATATTCATGTTTTTTTTGGGAGTACACGGGCTAAAAGTGAATTTTTTTTTTGGCTCGTAAGGAGCTAGACACCGTCTCGGACGCCTTCGTGGACATGGGCCTCACCGCTGAGGACCTTGCCACCATTGACGCTGTCCAGAAGCCACTGGCGCAACTAGTTTCAACGCTTCAAAAGCGGGTCATAGAGGCGACCGAGAAAGCGACAAGCCATCCGCCGTACCCGTGGCAAATCCACGTCGCATGTAGAATACACAAAAAGAAACCATTAGTGATTGCGGGCACGAGATACTGGAAGACGCTTCGCTTCGTCGTGAGCTCCTTCCAGCCCAACATGATCGTCCGGATCGTGTCGCCGCTGAGCTACATTGAGGTCGAGTAGGCGAAAATGTTTACAGACCGAGGCGGGCTTTTGGCTCGCGTACGCAACGGCAGGGGAGCTACGCCGGCCACTGCCGCCTAACACCCCCGTGCTTGCGGTGACGGCGACGGTAAACAAGAAGGTGCGGGCGCAAATCGAGAATATGCCGACGGCCCCTCGAGCTCTCCTTAGGAAAGCACCGCTCAAACATCATCCACTCGATTCACTAGCTCAAGGGGGCAGAGTCCGCGGTGGACGAGTTACAGCAGTATATCTCCAAGGCCGACCTAACGAAAACACTCATCTATGTTGACTCCCGCGACCTCGGCTACAGCATCCTTGACTGTTTGCGCAAGCACGTCGATCCTTCGGTCCGCGGGCCGTAATAAGTTTCCTGAGGCCAGATTCGACGCAAACGTGGGCACAGCGGCCGGGACGAGCCGCATGCGATAAGAGCATTGTGTGCCATGCTATCATCATGGCCCAACCGTCGGCGCGTCGCGGCCATAGGCTGTGCAAACTTGGGCCACTTGTCGAGAGAAGTGGCGGGTCCCAGGGTGGCATGGATAACAGCGCAGCCGCCATCGAGAGCTGCGAGCGGGAGGGAGAAGTCGGGGTCATACCTGGAGCAAACGCCGAGAACGCGGCAGGCGCTGGCGATCTGGGTACAGACGAGACTGTGGACGATGTTGACGAGGATGCGGCGGCAAACGCAGACGCAGACGCAGACGAGGAAGAGGCAGAGGGTCAAGAGGTCGAGGTCGAGGGTGTAATAGGGAGTAATGACAACGCCGTTCAGCCTTTATGCAGCTAAGGACCTTAGAACCGTTTCGATACTCACTCCAGGCCTTCGGATCGCCCGCCGCAGGTATTTGCTCGTCGTCAGAATCGTTCCGGGGAGGAGGGGTCTCCAGAAGAATCATCAGCAGCGCCGGAACGTGATGCTTCATCGTTTAGATCCATAGCTAGCGGTCGTAGGTGAGGGAGAGAGCGAGATCAACGAGGAACAGGGCCAGGAGCCGTTTGGAGGTGTGTTAAGCGCCGGGCTCTAAGCGAGTATTTCTTGATCGACTATGCGCGAAGCCGACTTTGCGCGCCGAGTCGCGCCCACAACGCGGCGGAATTTCGCCAAACGAACTACGCCATATGAAAGAGCGACATAGAAATAGGGGGAATACGTTCTATTTAGGCTTAAAATACAATCTGGAGGTGGCAAAATGTTGGTCGACTTCCGGTACGTTTGGCCGGCAAAATGGACCAAGCCGAGCGGTGAGTGTTGTGTTGCCCATTTTCTGCCACCTCAAAATAAACAACCGTCCACCACATTTATGCACAGCCACATCCCATCACATACACCGACACTCACCGCGAGGCTTGGTTCCAGGTAAGTCGAACCACGAGGTGCACAGCACAGGAACACAAAAAGCGGGCAACATAGAACAGCAAGTATATCAGAGGGGGAGGACTCAGTGGAGGAGGCTACTGTGGGGATGAGAGAGCAGACAAAACAAAAGTAAAGCGCTAGCCAAAGCAAAGACAAAAATTTAGTAGGCGCAAAAAATACAGAAAACACACACGCGACCCCACAAAAGTGAGGCGGCCCTTCTCAGGAAAAAATGTGAGTGCAATTAAAGTCGGGGGTTGTGCAGGCATTCATGAACTGCGGTTGCACTTCATTGTACCAATCCATTGCATTCGGTGCAATAAACACTAGATGACCTACAAACCTAAAAAAATGAAAAATGACAAAATATATCGGCCAATTGGCACTTAAATCCGCACAAGGAAACATCAGAATATTTGTATTTGAATGCGCTGGTACAAACAAGAGGGCAACAGGTAACGACGAGGGAAACAGTATACCGACGAGCAGGTAACAACAAAGAACAATCGCAATAGCAAGCAGAAGTCACGAGAATGAGTACAGGCCGTCGTCAGAGCAAGTAACGACAAAAAAAAACGCCACGACGAGGATAAGCAACGTTCAACGATGAGAAAAAGGTGTAACAAAGCGAGGAGTATGGCAATGCCCAATCAGCTCGAGCTCACGCTCTGCCAGTGGGACATCAAAAGGAACATATGATGGTTGTAGAAATCGTTGAACAGAAGACGTACATGGGCGACAACGCCAGGAGCCGAGCCATGTGGATGAGTCACCGGCGAGGAAAAATCTGGGGCAAGGTGACACGCCAGCTTTAGGCAGGTCAGCGGGAGAACCAACGACGCGCCGGGCGTGACAGACTCCCGTAGCGCTGTGTTGTACATGCAGTGAGTGGAAGCGCAGTCGGGAGAGAAAGGCGAAAAGACGTCGAGATAAACAAGAGGGCTGTCGTACAGGTGTACGAGATTAGGAGGAAGTGAGAAGATGGCACGAACGCGGCCGGCGCGATAACCTAAGCGTATAGTCAGCACGATGAACGGCGTGGCACAAGGAAAGGAGACAGGACTTACGTTCAAGCCCGAAGCCGGAGGGGTTGGCAGGGAATAAAGCCGTGTCAAACACGCCACTACGCGAAAGTCGGCCGGCGGTATCGCGAACGGGGGGGCGGGCTCGCAGCACGTCACGGTGGCAGGGCTCGCATGGCGCGAAGGGAAGTGGGTGGTGGTTGAGGACGGCCTTGTGCCAGAGGGGGAATTGGTCAGAGGGGAGGAAAATGGGTAG
>WSTJ01001773.1:0-10907 GCA_019623705.1 Ceratobasidium sp. 428 | reverse complement strand
ACTGACTTCACCAAAATTTTTTGAGGTATCTCGGCTCCAAACCGAGGTTGGAAAACTGGGTCTTTTTGACCAGTTTTCCTGACAGCGAGAATATTGACCCAAAATTTGGGTCTGATCCTTTGTACAGTGCAATCTGTATGATATCAGGCTCGTTAGGCTCGCGTGATATCCGAAAAAACTATGGCATATCCAAAATTTGCTTTGACAAAAAGTCAACTCGCCAAAAACTCACGTCCTCTTATTTAGAAGTATACTATGAGGCTTGAATAAGCTGTAGAATCATAACGAGCTCTCCACTGTACAGGTGGGACTTGATTTGGCGGAGATACGGTGAGTTTTGCAATGCCCCAAACGACATACTTTTTCTCGGCGCTTGGCGAGTACTTTTGCAAATCGGTATAACCTGGGTCATGTGTATATATATAATATACATGCGTCTACTACACCTTTGTTCTTGAAGCTTGTATTTTGTAGAAGTGCCCATTCTTGTCATATCGGCGTCGACGTATTCGGCATTCTGCTACACCTAACCATGCCCAGTACCTCTGTACCATATGCCTCGTACGAAAACTCCGCTCCGGGGCTAAATATTGCTTCAAAATCAATGCGCTTGGGGTTTAACACTGATGTTTGCCGTCAGCCCGTATCGCTCACTTTTTTTCAGTCTGGTTGACTCTCAAACATTCTATATTGGTCAAGATATCGCGAATTCAGTCTTTCAGTGGTTCATGCTGATACTCGTTTGCGGTTTCGTGGGTAGGTGAAAGAATGGGGTTGGCGTATTCATCCCACGCTGTAGGCCTCAAAGCTGGCCATAACAACGAGCCTTACGACTAATTCATCCATACGTCAGGAAAAACCCCCACGGCAAATTTTCCCGATCGGGGAAAACTGAGCCGGTTACGCCTTGTAACAATCGGGGCAACCCAATCTTCCCCTATTTTCCCTCGGGTGTGGGCGATTTGCGCAGCATATACCCACGGCTGTGCAAATGTACCAAGGAAGGTAAATACACCAAGCAGGGGGGAAATTGAAGTTAAACAACTTAGCGCGGAGGGCAATAATGTTGCAATTTTTGGGCTTCAACGCTTACTAAACACACTAGGTAGGCTGGCATCCAGTGTGGATGAAGGGGCGGATTGTATTCTAAGGACAGATACAAACGTAACAAAAAGAAAAACAGTACGGAGGATAGCAGAAAACTACGTATGACGTGCACAAAACGGGGCTACGCATTTCAATCAGGGCTAACGATCAACGAGTGAAGGGGAGAAGAAAGAGACAACAAACAGAGACCTTGGGCATCGTGAATCTAGGACACAGGAATTAGCACGCATAAAGAACTGAACCGAACGCCAGCTTACCATGTTGTCGGGACGGTTCCCGAGGCACCTAGCTGCTGCCAGTGGCGAAGATATAGGTTCAAGAACGAGTTGTAAAACGGGTTGAGATGAAAGTGACGGCAGTACGAAAGCATATCGCCACGAGAATGGAGCTGAATATAAGAGGCGATGCTAGAAAAACGAGGACCTAAGTGGCAGGCCATTGCCACCTGTTCCACCGGGATGATCAGCCCACGGCGCTGCCCATCTTTGAGGTCGTGGGACACTGAGTGCATGCCGTGGATGGAAGATACGGGGTTCTTGAACGGGGTGAACAACTCGACATAAGCCAAACGGCCAGAGTACAGAGATTGCAGGCGAGAAGGTAGGGTAAAAATTGCACGTACGCGCCCTGCGCGGTAACCTGCCATAGGATCAGTTAGCAATCGAGTACTTCATTGGGTGCGCTCGGACTCACGTTGGAGACCGAATGCTTGCGGTCGGTGTAGAAAAAGCGCTGTGTCGAACAGACCTTTGACACGGCTTCCGTGTGTGTCAGTGGAAGGTGGGCGGATTCGGATGGCATCGCGGTGGAGATGTTCGTCTGGGGCAAATGGAATCGAGGCATGATAAAGGTTAAGAATGTGCCAGACGTCAAAAGTGTCAGACAAAAAGATGCGGCAGTTGACGCCAGCGTCGCGGGCGAGAGGTTTAAGAAAACGATCGAGAGAGCGAATAAGGTCAGTTGTTCCGTACGTAGAAACAAGGTGGTGGCCGGTTCGACGAGGGCGAGTAGGCTGCACAGCCATCTTCAGGGTTGGCCGGGGATATGCGGCTATACCCGAGCCCTCCTGAACCACCTCCATCTCCTTGTTGGCGGCCTCGAGGCCCTCCTCTTCGACCTCTTCTTCGTCACCCTCGTCATCTTCATCGTCATCGCCGTCATCCTCGCCTTTGTCGTCGTCATCTTCAATATCGCCGGCCTCCAGCTTGAGGCGTGGAGACTCGCCAAAGTACTCGTCCAGGTAGTAGGCCCGTTCAATTCGGATCGCCTCCAAACGCTGAATGTATTTGACAATCTGTCGAATAGCTTGTCTCCGATTGGATGCGCGCCATCCACGCTTCGCGTAGATGATGTGCAAGTGTTCGGGAGACTCGGTGTTATAACCGTCGGGAGTGCCGAGCTCGCGGATCGAATGAGCGTAATGGCTCAACATGTGGAACTTCGGTATGTAATCGAATTTCTCTAGGTCAAGCATCAACTTGAGTTGAACTAATACCTGTTTCAGCGAATGGAAAGTTCGTAGTGCCTCCTCCATCTCTCAAACCTTGCGCTCGCTCAGTTGTGCACGCTCGGCGAGATACAGGAAATCCAAGAGCGCGCGAACCATCCTGACAAAGTCATCGGGTATTGCCGGATTGTCAGCTACAATCGGTAAGTACTGCTTCGCCATCTCTTTTGTCTCGCGCCCGGTCCACTGCGATACAGCCGTAATTCCCCTTTTAAAATGCCGTAGGTCCTTGGCCTCCGGCATTGCCATGAAGCGCTCGTTTAACTTGATTTCACCCAGTATCCCCTCGGTCCATTCGGCAACGTAGTCCTTGAAGACACCCTTGTGGAGCTGGTGTAGAATGTCGGGCGCGATGCAGGAAGGGAAATCGACGTTCGGTAAGTCAATCCAGAATGGTATCCACGGCTTAAGGTTCAAGTCCTTTAGCTTAGCCTTGATTTCAGTCGCCTCATACGCCCGAAAGGCCGCAACAGTGTCTTCGTGACTCCGCATGCGCGCCCACCTCCCGCTCCCCCGACCGCTGAAAGGTTGACGACATATTGGGCAGCCGCTGCAAACTGTGCACGACACGTCGTTCTGCTCGGGCCAGTCTCCAATGAACGCTGCCAAGACTGGATATGCACGACAAAGGTACCCATCGGCGCACCACATCAGAACGCCGTGGCGAGACGCGTCCTTCAGAGGCTCCACAATTGCCTCCATCGAGCGATGTAGCAGCTCGCCTCGAAGCTTGGTGCGCAGAGCCTTCTCCGTCACGTCCTTGAAACTATCCACCGGCAAGTACCCAAGGATCACGGTAGCACGCTTGCTCGCCTTCCGCCGGATATCCTTACTGATGTTCCCGATAGTCAGGTACACCGGGTACGCTTGCTGCCCGCCCGCCATAGTGGACAGCGTCGTCTTGTCCGACGCAATGATAAGCGGTACGACTGTACCGTTCGGGTCAGCAATCATGAACTGTAAAAGGTACGTTAGCTTTCATATTCGCTTGTTCTGTTTTGCGTTACTCACCTGCATTCTCCACCACCAATTCCCACTCCACATCTCGCCGTACAAACGACTCTTGCGCTCTTCGGACGTCCAATGCATTTCGGGTGCGAATCGCATAAATTTCTTGAATCGAGGATCGCCAAGCAGTTCTTGAACCACCTCAAGAATATTGCGCCGGAACAAGGTATGAGCTCTCCGATAGATTCCTTTGCCGACGGTTATGTCTTTCTCGAGCCACTTAGGGCCGTACGGAAGGCGATCAACATCCTGTAGGAGTTTGCGATTGTTCTTCCAGAGCCGCCTTCCTTTTGCCTGGTAACACAACAGTAAGTACCTTGGACTATATGCGTGTGTTTTCGAACTCACCAAACAGCTTCTAAGATAACGAGTGCGATTTTTACCAGTGAGTCCAGTCGTCATCAGTAATTCAGCAACCTCAAACTTCTCCTGATCCCCCATCGCCCCGCACGCGGCCAAATAATCGCGCAGGTCGTCTCTTGAAAGCGACGACGGCCTCTTTTTGTCTGAGAGCGGCGCCCCTGCTGTTGGAATGGGAAATGGATCGATGACAAAGCGTCCAGAAAGAGACCCCGCCCCTTGACCGGTGGCCTTGCGCGGCGTACTGCTCATACTGGGGGGGTGCACCGGTCCATTGGCGGTCGTATTCTCCTCCTGTGAGGCGTCATGACTGGCTCGCAGCCGTTTGGGCAAGGGAAGCTCTTCGTCCTCGCTGCTGCGTGGGTGTTTTGCCGACAGATTGGGGGTGAAGGTGTTTTGAGGAGGTGCCGGCGGGGTGCTTTGGGGGTCTGCGGTCTCGGTGGCCAGCGGGTTGGTGTTGGATTTTGCCACGGACTCGTTGTGAAGTGCACTACGCTGTATTCTCCATTTCTTTTCCCAGTGTCTACTAATAAATCCGCCAAGCTCGCAAATGCGTTGTGCGCGGCAATACAACCGCAGAGCGATGTGTCGCTCACGCCCGCCACTTGACTTCAAGGTTTTCGAACAGAATGGACAGGTATATGCGGGCGGATCGTAGTCGGTGATAACACGGCCACGCTTTTTTGGTAGTCTCTCTAAGAGGAGTGCGTCGCGTCGATAGGCACGAGCATACATAGTGCCTTTGCGTCCCATGGCAGGAGTGATGAGAGGAAAGTGGGAGTGAGAGTGAGAGTGAAGGTGAGAAGGGAAATCAGAGAGGCTAACGTGAGTCTTTTGTTTAGTAAGTACAGTAACATTATTTGATTTTATCAACCACTCGTCTCTCGTTTCATCAGGACTGCTTCGGGCCACAGCAGCTAGAAAAACACACCCCGCCTTCGCTTGAGGCGGCCCCCGTGCTGACACTGACTCATGGCGATTTAATACAGGCTTATTTGTTCTAATCTACTCGAGCTACAGTAGACCAAATGATCAGTCATCTCCGCATGACTGTACAGAAGCTACGACCGGCGAAGCTGTGCCGCCAATCAGTATTTGGGTGGCGCTTGAGGCTGTGCATCCAGGTTCCTTGAACACGATCTCAAGTTCCTCAAGTCACTAGCCACTCGTATTGACCTTCATGTACTGTGATGACACTGTGTAAACTACTGCGTAAATTACTGCAATAAATGTGGTCAGAATATACTATAATTCATTGAGATGTAATGCTTGTGGCGCTGAAGCGCTGTTTGTATATGCTTATCGGAATCGCCAGACCTACCGCGTCTGCATCAGCCTCCCACTCCCAGACACGTTGACCCCACACTTAACGACCCAAATATGAACTTACCTATCCACTCATCACCTTAATCTACTACTTGCTGGTCTCACTAGGTAAATACTAACACTATTTCCTCATCATTAGGTAGTCTGACCTTGGAGTCCAGCCCGTGGCTTGATTGGAATCCAAATAGCGTTTGCGTCAAACGGCTCACTCAAGGTGGCCGAGTGCGGGGGAAAGAAACCCACTGTATATGGTGATAGCTACTCTAATGTGCTTTGCAGAAGCAAAGTGATTGGTGGCCTCCGCGGCGTCGTGTCCGGTGAGTTGGCAAATTTGCATAGTGTTGTCTGACTCATGGCTCAGAAACGCAGGCTTGCATGGCCCCCGACACAAGCCCGATAGCAGTTTTGACAAACTGCTTACAAGTCAACGGGCTACAGCCCGACACTTAGGTATGTGCGGATTACTGACGCGCCACTAACTTTTTCGACTATATATACAGTGGTGGCCTGGGCAACGGTCGCAGTCTACCGTTCCCATATGCCACCCGCCCCCAGCGAGGTACCGCAACTCGCCCCTAGCCAATTCGCCTACTTCAAGAGTACCCAGCCGTTGACTACTGCTTCAGTATGTTTTGTTATGTATTTCCCCTTTGCACCCGACTGATATATTCCTCACAGGGTGTTATTCCGGGTCGAGCACTTTTCGATTCACCTTTGCCAAATCCCTCGCCGTCTCCTCCCCTTGAACAATCTCATCGGACGCGAAAGCCCTCAACACGAAAGGTGGAGGCGGAATCTAGTGAGCAATAAATGCCTATGTGCCGTTTGTCTAATTATCAATGCATTCCTCTCTTCAGCGCAACCGAGTACTTCGAAGTCCCAGCCTAAGACATGTACCACCGGCAAACAAAATGGCAAGAACGTTAAGAACACAGGCAAAGCTAGCACGTCGAGTGAGTACTTACCGAGCTCATATAATGGCGATAGATGACGTTGCCGCAGAATCAGCTGTCATCTCCGAGTCCCAAGTTGGCGGCACGCAAATTGCGACTCAAGGCGGCGCAGGAGTCAACGGCGCAGAGACGCAAGGCGAATACGACAGTCAAGGTGAAGCAGACGAAGAGCGAGAGGAATACGGCGAGACGCTGCGCCCAGACTCGACCGTCGAAGAACTTGAGGCGACCCTCGGCCACAGCGTCGACCACCTATCAGCTCAGCAAATCAAAAACCTCCTCGACAAGGTGCGCGAAACGCAAGCGCTCGCCCTGGGTGCTCAGGTCCAGTCGGCTCCGGTTGGTTATTTCAACTTTGGCGCATCTGGCGTGTATTGACCATTTGTAGACCGTCACGCAACCGCTTGCCGGACTGGGACTGGCGGGCGGAAACCTCGATGGATCTACTTCGCATGAAGGTACGTACCTTGAAGGGACTCCGAATTCCTCCACAATTGGCCATAACTACTATTAGATTCGGGCGAACGCTCGCAAAGGCCAGATACGATTGCGAGCAGCGAGGGCCCTTTGAACGCACCAAAGCGGCGCCTCGATGCTCCTGCCGGCAATACAGCATCGAAACGCGCCCGCGTAACTACGGCAAAGGATGGCAGCGGTACCGAGTCAGAGGAGTCGGACGGTGACTCTGACTCATCTCGTCATCGCAGCAGTTCCGATGACGATGACGACGACAACGACAAGGACCCAGAAATCCCCCCTCTCCCGCCCCGCCTTTCGCACAAGCCTCGAGGACCCGCCCTAGCTCAGTTGAAATCCAACTCCGCTGCTCGGGGCCCACTCGCCCGTCCATCTGCCGTCGCTTCAGCCAAACTACCTACCAACACCCCTGCCGCCGGCACCTCCACGACCAACTTGAGCCCGGATTATCTTGCACTCCACCCCCCGCCAACTAACCTCAATGATAACGAGGCGCTGGTCGGCTGGGCTCTCAAAATTGTCGAGGAACAATCGCGGAAGAACAACGTGAACCCGGGCCCCTCAAACCCAAGACCACAACGACCAGATACTGCGAGCACCACTGCAACCACCAACCATGTCGCCCAAGCTATCACCAACTATTGAGCCGGGCGCGCCGCAACCGAACTCGCCGGACTACAGGCCAACGCCAGTTCATCATCCTCAGGGGTCACTACCGACCCGCGTACCTCTCGTGCATCATCGCCCACTCCAAAAACCGCCGCTTCGTCTTCAACCAATCATAAGGTATGTTTCTATCTGCTACTAAGCTTGGTACAATACTAAATATCTCGTACGCAGAAGAAACATTGAAAAAAGACGAAATTGGCCGATTTTCCCGGCCGTGTAGGCGAGATCGCTTCCGCTGCGATCCCCTACTTTTTGGCAACAGTTTGCGTCGAAGGTGGCTACGAAGTCCTGGACGTTTTTGAAGACTGGGCCTTGGATGCCTACTACCGAACATATCTGCTTGAATACCCTGAGGAAGACGATCGTTACGAACCGCCGCCAGCGGCCATTCTCAAAATCGTGAGTTTTTTGAATTCAGAATCATTTTCGGTGCTATCTAACGTTATGACTAGATGGCACGACGTGCGTCATGGCTACAAGGCGAGATCCGAAAGAGAGTTCGCCCGATTGTGGAGTACGGCTACGGTTTTCGTCACAATGCCGTCAGTCGAATTGACATCAAGCACAACAAACGACTCGCCAAGAAACTCAAACCAACTGTTTTCCATTGCAAGGTATGCTCACCATCTCTAACGAGTTCCCACACTGACTCTATCCTTACGCCATAAGGACCTTGTAACCGATACCAACCAATTCGAACACCCTGAATTCATCAGCGCCATTGGCGCTGGATTGTTTTGGGATTCGGAGTCCCTTGGTGCCACCTTTCAAGACCGGTTCGACCCAGTCCCAATACCGGCTGTGGCAATGATACTCACAACGGTGGGAGGCTTTGTCTTTTCTCATTTTGTGGTTAGCTAACTCATCTCACCAGATCCAAACTTGTATCGATGAGTGGCGGGGCGGACACTTTAAAGCAGCCGTGCTTGACGTCGAGGCCCAGAAGACGATTTATGAACGTCATCTACTAGGCCTTTATGAATACGAGCAGATGGCAGCTAGCCGACTAACTCAGTTTCGTGGCGAATGGGCAACCGCCGGGCTGTGAGTAATCCTGCTACGCAAGTGTTGCAGCGCTAACTAATTTGTTTGTAGGAGCTATTCTGGAACAACCCACAACGACAACTCAACCGCAGCACAACCTTATGTCCTTGCCAGTAATGTCAGGCCCGACACACTGCCGCCTGAGACAAATGACGGAGAGCTTTTTTAGGTAAGATTTGCTTGCCTGTGGTGTTGCTTTGACCGTACGGCTAACATACGTTGACAGATCTCAGCTTCCGTTATACACATCTGTTAGGTTTTGATCCTTAGTTTCAACTTCGATTCCTGTGTTCTCTTGTACTCACGTAACTCCCCACTCCATATGTTCTTTATAATTGAAGCTTTGATGGTTTTGCTACACGCCAGGCTGCACGAGTTCTGGGCGCTTTTTTTTGCTGGTAAATCAAGATGTTATTTACGCCTCTGGGGGAATATGCGTTGTAATTTCCTCTGACGGGTGATGAATATACCCTAAGACATGGTTATTTGGATGACCAAGGACTATATTGTCACACGGGGAGTCAATATTCGTACCCTACTTAAGGAAATTCCAGGCTATTAGCCTACCCGTGCTACATTTACAACATCAAGTGTGTACATAACTGATAGTTTACCTGGTGGGGGGACATATCTACCCCTCAACTGAGTATATTTGCTCTCTGAAATGCAAATTTTATGCAAATTTCCATCCTGAGGTGAGCATTAGACCCTTGGGAGGGAAAATTAGCCCTTTGGGAGGGAAAATGAGACCTTCAGGAGGGAAAACTAACTACTTACAAGATGTAATCTACTCAATACAGTAGTAAATTGACTGTTACTTACCTCCTGGGTGTAGTAATAAGCGAAAATTGCAATCATGGGAGGGAAAATGAGACACATAAGGGGGAAAATTGACTGGAAATTTTCAGGGGGGGATAGAAAACAGGGAAAATGGGAAAATAACAGTAAGTAACAACAAATTTACCTTGAGGGTTTTTCCTGACGTATATGATTATGAAAGCCGAACAATACGTCAGGAAAGAGTACAAGTTGGCCGCAGCCAGCTGTAACCGGCTGCAATTGCCAAAATTGCACCAACCGGTTAAAATTTTTGGCGCAGGTTGTAAGTGGTTGGCGCAAAAGCTGCCTTTGCGCCAACCGGTTGTGGCAATTGCCAAAATTGGCTGCAACCGGCTCCAGCAAGGCGCCTCTAGACATACAATATACTTACACCCACATTTTATAGCTTCCTACACGCTAGAATTGCATACACAAGCTGAATATGTTATAGATTACCACACGCGTTAATATACATGGACATAGATAGCAAGTGCCTGGTACTATGAGAGCCGTGAAGACAATCATCTTCGGAGCAAAATCAACACAGTAAATTCCGAGCATGAACAAGCTTACGCACTAGCCCTTGGACTATATTGACTCAGATTATCCCTACGATTCAGCCAATTGCTACTTACATCCTTGATCGTTCTTCAACAAGATTGGGTCAAGATCTCGCATCTCCATCTAAAAGAATCGAATCAACACAACGCTAAGATCATGTGCCAATAGTAGTGGCAAAGGACATAAGACACACTCACACTTATATGAGCAAGCACACAGGCTCTAGATAGGACTTGGGCGCGAGAACACAATTTAAGAGCGGAGCCAAGGTGTTGGAGGGCCAGGGAGGCTGTAGTTGTAATATGGAAACGAAAGACACTAAGTAAGCAAGTGCAAAATTAGCGCAGGTATACATGAGCAAGAGTGGCTTGTGTGTGCTACATACGACTGATAAATTATTGGCGCTGGACAAGTGAAGACCTCCATAGGGGTTTGAGTGAAAACGCAACCAGTGTACTCAACGTATTGCTTGCACCTCAATAGCAATCAGATAGGAAGGTTAGATAAAGGTTTCCGCTAAGCCAATAGGCCAACAATACGCAGTCCTAGCCGTTGAGAGGATGTGGCGGTCAGTGGGTCGGGAGCACGATGAAGTCATATGGCCACCCCTGACTACACCTCTAATCGAATGTCCCCACTGTGTATGCTAGATGGTCACCAAGGGGATTCCGGTTGGCGATGCACTACGAAGGTAGTCAAAAGACAAGGTGTGGTGGTTGAGATAGTGGAGCGCTGCAAGGTCCAAGTGCAGGCCAATGACTAAAGGTCCTCGGCAGCTGATCGGCTCTTGTTCAGGGGAGGTTTAATGCACTTGACGGTCTTGTCACAACCCTGTACTATCTAAGGTGTGAGCTCGCTCTTATGTCCGTCGAGGGATCCGGTACGCTTCGCGCTTGTGCTGAAGGTGTCTTGTTGCGACCCGCTTGTGGGTGCGCCTCGTGGCTACGATGTGGACCGCGGTCCCTTGGCCTGAATAGGCACTGATAATGTCTTGTGTCTTTGGTCTGGTGGCTGGTACAAGCCACGAGTCGAAGTGGTCTTAAGTCCGATCCGAAGGGAATGAGGATCGACTGCCC
>WSTJ01001772.1:0-10908 GCA_019623705.1 Ceratobasidium sp. 428 | reverse complement strand
GGGGAGCAAATCACCTGGCTATGTAATGCCATGACGAATGTTGTATTAGCTGTAGATGATATTAGAGGCAATTTGGCTGTAGCTCGAACTGAAATACAAGATTTGGAAACCCAAATGACGAATGACCGAATACACTTTGATGAGCAACTTGGTCTAGCCGGTGTCGATGTTACAAACACGTTTAATCGTGTTGTGGGCATCGAAGCTCTGGTAAACACAGTAATCACCAACCAGAACCTTCCTCCTCCTCAAGGAGGAGGACAACAACCAGGAGGACAGCAAGGAGGAGGCCAACAAGGCGGACAGCAACAACCGCCTCAACCACCTCCGGCTGGCCCAATTGGACAAGTCAAAATGGCTAAACCCGACAAATTTGACGGCTCAAAACGAGAAGAGCTTCGAAAATTTATGACGTCGTGTCGTCTCTATATGGATACGAATATGCCAAATCACGGGGAAGACGCCAAAATAGCGTTTATTATTTCCTACCTTTCAGGATCCGCCCGTCAGTGGGTGCAATCATACTTGGAAGTCGATATGCTTGGTAATCAAGTAGTACTTTGGCTACACAATACTGTGTTATTCTGGCGTGAAATAAATGCCCGCTATGGTCAACTCAACGAAGGAGATGACCATAGACAAGAACTCAAGAAGTTACGCCAGAAAGGAACGGTACAAGACTACCTTACCGAATTCCAACGCCTATCGGCTTACTTGGGGTACAACGATATTACGTTGCGCGACATGTTTTATGATCACCTATCTATGGAGATCAAACAAAGTATGTTGGCACAAAGTTTCGACCCGGCCGGTACCACCACCTTTAATCAGGTGGCTGAGCGCGCCTTGCTGATTGACAAGCATATCCAACAATTCGCTAAAACCGAGAAACCCAAACATACATCCTCTCCCGCGGCCACGACTACTGCACGTACTACCACCACTACCACCACCCAGGCCATCACCACTAAAGCCCTTCTATCCAAGGGAGACCGAGTTTTCACCATTGGAACTGATGGCCGCGCTACCCGCGGTAAAGTCACAAAAATCGCTAAAAACGCTAAGGGTTTTAATGCGCCTTGGGTTAAGTGGGACGGGCAAGATGGAGAAGTTAAAATGACATTCGACTCCCTCAAAAAAGACACTCGACCAGCACCTAGTACGCCGAGTGATCCCAAGGGGCCTGGTCCAATGGACATAGATAGTGCAGGGAAAGGAAAGAATGTGTTGATATGCAATCGTTGCCAAGGAAAAGGCCACATGGCCAAGGATTGCCCAAGCAGACCAATGTCCGGCTACGAAGCATCGGTAGAAAAGGTGGAATCGGAAAGTGAGGAGTCGGAAAAAGAGGACGCCTGAACAGAGCAAGGAGGACTGTTTTGGGCGAAATCTTGAACAAGGTGAATGCGCGTAACAACAATACAATAGACGAATTGGAATGTATGAGTTTGGAAAATAAATCACAACTTTTACTCTACTTCCGCGCGCATCCACTAGAAACCACTCCTGATCAAAAAACAACTTATACTATGAAAGGCTTCCAAGGCTGGGCAATGCTAGACTCCGGTGCAACCTCTACTTTTATTAATCGAAGACTAGTAAACGAATTCAAAATACCAACAAAAAAATTGAAAAATCCTAGAAAACTCCGTGTCATCGATGGACGCGACATCGCTTCAGGACAGGTCACCGAGTATTGTGCCCTCAATCTTGAAATATTCGGACACAACGAAGTCCTAAGCGCGTATGTGGTGGATATTGGAAAACATGACTTAGTGCTGGGTATGTCCTGGCTAAGTATCCATAACCCTACAATCAACTTTAAGGACAAAAGTGTGTCCTTCAACTCTGAATTCTGCACGGAAAACTGTTTACATACAGCGCACACTATCTTCTCAGGCCGCACGCCTGAAATAGAACTGGCGGCTGCTACCGAGTTACCATCTAACTACCAAGAATTTTCCAAAGTCTTTGCTGAGGAAGAAACGAGCCCTCTACCACCTCACCGTCCATATGATATTCAAATCGACCTGAAACCAGACGCTCGACCACGGCATGGCCCTATCTACAGCGTTGGCGTAAAAGAAGATGAAGAAATGAGGTCCACTATACAACGTCAATTGGAACACGGACTGATTCGTCCTTCCAAATCACCTATGGCCTCCCCGGTAATCTTTGTAAAAAAGAAAAACGGTAAACTGAGGATGTGTATCGACTATAGGCGATTGAACGACATGACAGTGAAAAATGTCTACCCTCTACCTAGAACCAATGATCTCATTGAAAAACTACGGGGTGCCAAAATATTCACAAAATTGGACCTCAAGTGGGGTTATAACTTAGTCCGTATCAAGGAAGGAGACGAATGGAAAACTGCGTTCAAAACCAAATATGGCCTATTCGAATATCTAGTGATGCCGTTTGGTCTAACCAATGCACCTGCCACCTTCCAACACTTTATGAACGACATACTTCGGGACATCCTGGATATTTACGTTATAGTCTACTTAGACGATATCTTAATCTTTTCCAAAGACCCTAAGGACCATTCCGGACATGTTAGAGAAGTTTTGTCTCGCCTGAAAAAGCACAACTTATATTGCAACTTGGAAAAATGCTTCTTCAACGTAACAGAGATCGATTACCTAGGCCTAATTGTGTCACCAGAAGGTATCCGGGTTGATCAAGAGAAAGTCACTAAAGCAGTGGATTGGAAGGTTCCCTATAACGTCAAATCACTTCAAGAATTCCTTGGCTTCGTAAATTTCTACCGTAAATTTGTACCCAACTACTCGGGCAAAGCACGAGCACTGTTCAACTTACTTCGTAAAGATACCGTTTGGAATTGGGATAAGAATGCTGAAGAGGCCTACGAAGCTCTTAAACGTGCACTTAAATTGGCACCATTGTTAATCCAACCCGACCCGGCCAAACAATTCTATCTTGAAACGGACGCTTCTGATTACGCTGTAGGAGGAGTACTTTCTCAAATCGCCGACGATGGAAAAATGCACCCTATTGCATTCCTATCCAAATCGTCTTCACCGGCTGAGAGAAACTACGATATTTACAACAAGGAATTACTAGCAGTTATCAAATGTTTCAACGAATGGCGTCATCTGCTTGAAGGCACCGAATTACCTATACAGGTTTTGTCAGACCACAAAAACCTTGGATACTTCCAGACAACTAAAGAACTCAGGGGACGCCTAGCGCGCTGGGCAAACTTTTTAGCAGATTTCAACTTCCAGATCCTATATTGACCAGGTGCCCAGAACAAAAGGGCTGACATTTTATCTCGCAAGGAGGAACACCGTCCTGAAGGGGGGGGTGAAAACTCCGTTTTGCTGCCACCAGAAATATTCATTGCAGCAATAACACCAGATCACGACTTAGATCAAATGGTCAAAGATGGTATATTGGAAGACGCACGCTTGTCAAAGGTCATCACGGCGCTGAGGGATAATGAAAAAGTCAAAGATTGGGAATGGGATGATGGCTTCCTACGGTTCAAGGGCAAGATCTATGTCCCTAACGATAAAGAACTGCGTAAACTGATATTGGAAAGCCGTCACGACAACATAGCTGCCGGGCACCCAGGACAGTTCAGAACCTACGAACTTGTCTCTAGGAAATATGTCTGGTCTTCTATGAAAAAATCTGTTAATGACTATGTCGCCCACTGCGAATCATGCATCAGGAACAAACACAGTAATCAAGTACCCCCCGGCCTATTAAACCCTATCGAATTACCGATTAGGCCTTGGGAAGAAATCACATACGACCTGATTACACAACTTCCAGAATCAGAAGGATTTGATGCTATCCTCACAGTAGTGGATCGATTATCCAAGATGGTTCACTTTATCCCAACCACGTCCAATGCCACTGCTATTGATGTTGCCAACTTGTTTGTCACGTATGTATGGAAACTACATGGCCTGCCAAAGAAAACAATATCAGATAGGGGACCCAATTTCAACTCCAAGTTCCTTCGCCAACTATACAAACGATTAGATATTAAACCTTCATTTTCTACGGCCTATCGCCCACAGACAGACGGACAGTCTGAAAGGGCCAATCAAGTAGTAGAAGGATTTTTAAGACATTATGTATTGCACAGGCAGGACAACTGGATCGCACTACTTCCAATGGCAGAATTCTCGTACAATAATGGCATCCAGGCATCCACTGGCAAAACTCCATTTTACGCGTGCTACGGTTTCCACCCCCAGTTCACTATAGGGGATACAGATACCAAGGACGTACCAGCAGCAGACGAACGGGCGGACTGGCTTAAAGATAGCTTTGACGAACTGCGTGCTGCTCTAGAAACTTCAAACCAGAAAATCAAGGAGTTTTACGATCGCAAACATAGAGCCCCAAGTCAAATCAAGGTTGGAGATAAAGTCTTTATCGATAGCCGCGACATACAAACAGATAGGCCTTCGCGGAAACTTGCTGCCAAACGATTAGGGCCTTTCCAAGTACTAGAGAAAATTGGAACACACGCTTTCAAATTAAAATTACCACATACTATGAAAGTTCACCCAGTATTCCATGTCTCCAAGGTACTATTAAAACAAGACGACCCTTACCAAAGAGAACCGACTCCTCTGCCTCCTGTTATCACTCCAGAAGGCGAAGAAGAGTTTGAAGTAGAAAACGTTCTCAACTCTAGGAAGGTTAGGGGTGTGGTCAAGTACCTTATTAAATGGAAGGGATACGGACCTGCGGATAACACTTGGGAGCCTTACGAACATCTGGCTAATGCTAAGGACGCGCTGCTCAAATTCCATCATAAAAACAGACGAGCTCAGAGGGACCCTCGGGTCTAGACAGGGGGTAGTGTCATGACTTGACACGCTTCCTAGAATATATTCTCAATTTATTGTATTTTTCAGAAACACTTTCCTTTTTTGGGTTATCTATGTTTGTTATGTCAGCGAGACCAGTACGGTGCTGGGGTCAATTACTCATCTCATGATCACGTGACCTTAGAATCTTCTAGAATGCTTTGTCATCTCGTATTTCAACTCTTATATCAAATACCTGTATGACTCGGTCGGCTTCTCTGTTTGTATTCATAGTTACAAGGCTGTGTTCTGAGTTATATATAACCAAGGGCAAGTTCGAGGTAACAGACCAAGAACTTGACCTCCTCGTCAATACAGTTCTCTCTTACATCCATTGGTCACTGAGGCATCTCGTCCTCATACCCTTTACTCATCGCCTATCACCTCCTTGAGGACTCTGACAGACTTGAATGGCTTTCGAGGAGAATCAGATCTAGTTGTGTCGTTTTGGGCAAGCTCCGATGCGTTGGTAGTTCCGGATCTCAAACTCTCCCTCGCCCTTAGGTACACCCCACTTACTTACGTCAGCTATTTTCGCGAGCTTGGCCAGGATCTTAACCTGTATACCGTTGCAATTAACGACCAGAAGCATGTTTGCGTGCTACGCGAACGACCTATGGGACTATCTCAAACCCAACGCACAACTAGATTCCTTCCTTCACTTGATATGCCTCACCATGATGGCGGCATCAAACATCGACTCACGGTCTTTGAAGAAGGGCTTATGTGGCCCTGCCATTTGATTGAGACCCGGATTGACATTGAATCTGAGGCAGAGCAGGCCATGCTGGTATCTGGGACTCAAGTCATGACTACACAGATCAGGCCATGCACACTGCGTGTTTCTATTAAAGATGTAGAACATATCGTCAAATTTCCATATCCAATCCGAGGTACTATGGTCAAGAGCCGCGTTGACTATGAATCGCACCAGGTTTATGTGAGTTCTCTTTTCTGCTCAAATTCCTCCGGTGAATTTATGTCGTTGAAATTATTGTTAGCTCATCATACCACCTCTCAAAGTCCTTGAAAGCGGTGGCTATCCAACCAACCTCTTCCCGCTGCTCCAGCATACCAACTATAGTCCATGGAACCTTCATCATATCCATCTTGACCGTATGCCAAAGCTAGATCTACGCAACACTATTCGCAATCCCAACAAATTTCAATGGCTGATCGAACATACTACCTCCCAGATGTCGAATCGGGAGCAGTTTGTACGGCACTGCACTAACCCAGTCAAACGACGTCCGTCGGATGTTCTGGTTAACATCAAAGAGACTATCACTACGCTCATTCAAGTCTATGCTGGCCTTCGTCAGGCTCGAAGAGTGGTGTTTACTCTACATGAGTCTTCCCGTGGTATTTATATGGCTATATGCATCGGCGGACTCCGACTAGACCTAACCGCAGCCACGGTTGTCCTCGACGTCGCGGCCGTTCCTTGGTCGCCCGAAGTAGAGAAGCTTCTGGATCCCGCAACTCTAGTGCACGAGATACACACTCCAGCCAATGATGTCCCTATATGGAAGCACTTAGTAACCGCATGCGTTGAGCGGTGCCGCACCTGGTTGCACGGGCTAAATTGCGAGTACAAATCAGCCGGTGGCGCTCCTCGCTTGCATAATGCGGAATGCAACCCGCTGTGCTCATGCGGTCAAGGTTTAGGATTCGAGTCAGGTGACTGGAAGGTTGCTCTATGGGAGCGCCTACTACCATATGCTACACGCGCAGCGATCTCACCTCTATTCGGAGTATCATATCTTGAGGAGATACTTGGTCCTGGCCTAGCGCTACAAGGTACACAGCAACCGGCTTCGTGGGACGAACCTACAAACAAATGTTGGATGTGTGGACACCCGGCCAAGAACCTAATGGGATGTCAGCAGTGTAAAAAATCACGGTATTGCTCGAAGGAATGTCAGGGAAGGCATTGGAAAGCAGAACATAAATACGTTTGTAAGTCTCCAAATGATCCGGGAGACCATAAGCCTGTGTACTTGGTTGTACCATAGATTTGCTTTCAACGTCTTGAACAACAATTTAAACATTGTCCAAATGAACTTTTGGCCCCGTCGTACCTCTGGGGGGATTTTATGTGCTAAGTCCTTGTGTACACTCTTAGTCCTTAGTAAGAACCTAAGTTTATTGGACTGTGAAATGTAAAGAAAGAAAAAAAAAGAAAAAAAGGAAAAAAAAAATAGACTTAACTTTGAGCTAAAGAAGGCAATGTTGTACCTCTGGGGTTTGTATACTGATTCCTTACGTGCACACTTAGTCTTTAACAAAATGAGCTGATTGAATTGTGAACTGTAAAGCAGAAAAAGCAAGAGAAAAAGAAAACAAACAAATTCAACCTCGAGTCAAAGAAACCAACATACTCTAGATCTAAAATTACAGAACTTGATCACTTAGTACAGACTTGAAAACAACATTTTTGATAACTGGCTCCCGAGAATTTGTGAAAACACTGATGCGTGAAGCAGAGGTACATCTAGAGAGCGCCACATATAATTGCCCATGAGTGAGCATCAGCAAACATGGGTTTTATCTTGAAAGTGCTTGACTTAGCTTTAGCCAAAGGGACCTAGCTGTTTAAGTCCTTTCAAGATATGAAATTTGCTGAAGTGCTTTGAAGCACTTTAAAGCTGTGTCACATGACTTGATCGTGCTTATATGCCAACATAAGACGTCTGATCAAGCACTTTCAAGGACACGTATGGTAGCTTCAAAGTGCCTCAAAGCTATATGAGATAGCATGAAAGTACTACGAAGATGTTGCGGTCACATAATGTCAAGTCAGTGATCAACCTTGTCTATCAACGTGTGGTGCACGAGGATCAGCCTGGGATTGGATTCTGCAAGACACATTGTACTAGATTGAGCTACATAACAGCACACTAAAACATACATCACAGATACCGTGCATTCAATGATTGTAGTGAGAAATACATCAACCAACCCTGCGGATATAGTCACAAAATATGCTTGACGGGTGATGTATTGTGTATATGAAATACAATGTATCCGCACAACAGTAGAGAGCCGCACAGCCAGCCCCTTTGCATCTTCCAAGTCCTGTGTGTTATGCACAAAATGATTCGTCTAATCCCTCTGCTCTGCAGCCACTGACAACGTTAGCCTTCACATGCGCAGAATGCACCAACGGGCTACGGCACCCTGTCACCCTTGAAGCCACAGCTCACCAACAAACTCAAGCTCACTGTCCACAATGCGGACTTTGGCGCCAATCAACCCGCCACCGAGAACAACGATGACAAGAACAAAGTCACCTTCACGGTGGGTGTTGATACTGGGGAACGTTACGCGAGTCAATGCTGCCCAATACTGTTTATTCACTCAGCTCACCTGCGTGCCCTCACTCGCGTGGCGCTGGTATTGCATAACGCGCTAGGCATGTTCACACGCCAAACGTCGCGCCTGGGTAACGCGATCATTGGTACACGCAAAGCGCACGTTGTACGGTCCGTGGCCAAGAGACACGCGGAGTGCGGAGTGCGGAGTCCATGAATGAGCGTGTTTGGACGCGACCGCCACCAATGTCCGGGTACGCCCGCGTATCCATGTTTTGTCCTGGCGTAACAGCATGTGCAGGGCGCCATTTGACGCAAGATACTGAGATAAGGCGCATGGGGTCACGGCCGTGTCGTGTCTCGTTGCGAGCTGGGTGCATGAGGGTTGGACAGTCGTAGCCTAGTTCATAGGGCCCACCACACGTCGCAATTTAGGTCCACATTGAAGCAGGAGTGCGCACGCGTTGCCAGGGCACATACCAGGTAGTAGTGACACGTCAGCGGCGGTCAAAAACAATGAACAGGCTACTTACCATCCGAAAACACGGTCAATAAGACCGGCTCCACTTCAGCTTTTCGACATCACACGCAGCTCCGATGCGGTCAAGGGGCGGAGATAGAAGCGGTGAACGCCTAAGTATTGCTGGCTAGAGCGTAGAGACGCGAAGAGAGAAAAGTAGCCGAGAAAAAATATATATAACACTCCGTCGAGGCCCACGGCGGCGGGTGGGTGGAAAGATAATCTGAAAAGGTCGCCAGCGCCACGAGCAGGTGGAACGAGGGTAAGGGAGGAGAAAAAAAAGACCGCCGTGGGCCGGGCGCAGCGTATGTGAGTGGGTGGGTCGGCTCGTCTGTTGTTGATCGAGACAGGAGCACTGTGGTGGGGAAGCGCGCACTGCATCGAATACGGCACGTGATGTGTCACTCAGGGTCTCCACGCAACCGCACTTGGCGTTTTTTTCACCCACCCTCTGACGCCCACTACCAGCTGACAGCATCGGCCACCACCGGTGGCCACACCTCTCTCGCTTTCACCCACTAACTCAACCTCGGCTGCGTCCTGGGAGTGCCAAGTGCCAGCGCTTCCGCCTAACTCGATCAACCACGCGACCGTGGTATCTTCTCCGACACGTCACCCCCTTCCTGGCCCAACTTCGCCCTCGCCCGGTGCCTGCGCAACACTGCTCGCTGGACGGTATGTTCGTTTGTCTTGCAAACTCGGCCGCTAATAACTCAACAACTGGACTTGCGCGCTCGCGCTTCCGCCCATGATCGTTTGCCACTATTTGCAATAACCCGCCCTGCCGTCTTTCGTGGATATCTGTGTCCCCGAACTGACTCATCCACGTTGTCTCGGCGTGCGGCTTGGCCAGTGACACGCTCCGGTCGGTCCCACCGACGCCTACGTTCGAGTGTTTGGCGCTTTTGCGCGCTCCCGGTATGTCCGCAAACTCATCGCCCACGCCCTCGCTCACTTCGCCCCCACAGGCTCCTTTGTCCGCACCTGCGCCTGCACCTGTCCGCCCTCCCAACTGCGGTCGCGCAAACCACGAACGGTCACGTCAAGTGGGAACGGCGAACAAAATCACCAGCGTACGATAATTCACGTGCTTTGCCCATATCCCTGTACTCATCCGCCAGTGTGCCGTCCGCACCTCCCCACCTGTCTCCACCGCACAGTCATGCGGAGCTACGTTCGTCCCGGTACGTATGTCTGCTCCACTGCCTGGGATTTTGCTAATTTGCATGACGCCCGCCATTTGATGTGACTGTTCGTACCTTAACACCTGCGTGTGGGCTTGACCATTGCGCCTCGTTCTTCGACACACGCTCCACGCCGTACATCTGTGTCTTGCCCCGACGTCTGCTTTCACACGACTACTACCACGAGAGCACGTCTATCCACACGTTCATAGAGCGTGTGTTTGCCTCGCTACGTGTTTCAGTGCAACCTAAACCTCGGCTTATCCAAAACCGAGCCGCCACCTTGCCCCGGCCTCAGCGCTCCCGTTAGTCACGACACCCAGCCAACGGCTACGACAATCGAACACACCCGCCGCCACCAACATTTGGCCCGGTAATATATTGGCACCGTTGCTCATCGCTGCATCTTAGCGCTGCAAGTCCGCGCCTGTGAGCACTGATGGTGCTCGGCGCCACTTTGAGGTGGCAGTGTGCCTCAGTCAACACGCGTGCACCACGGCTATTAGCTCAACGATGTGCAAGCCCTTGTGTTACTGGTTTCATGTGTCACCTCGCTGTACATACTTGTTGAATAGTATTTTATTTAGCACAAATTAGTATTTCCAGTTCGGAGCTATCACCAATTCAAAGGTTTACATTACTCAATTGAGGTGTAATTGTAAGCAAACACGACTGGATTTGAAGGCAGGTGCTGTGACTTTGAAGTGCTTCAAAGCTAACCATCTAGACTTCAAACCCTCTCACATATGCTTTGAATCACTTCAAAGCTATGTATGTCACCTTTGAAATGCTTGATAGCTCCCATGGTGACCTTTAAAGTGCTTTAAAGTACAAGTGGTGAGCTATCAAGACCTTTCAAGTGCTTTAAAGATTGGACCTAACTTAAGGTGCTTTAGGTGCTTTGGAAGCTTTAAAGCACTTTAAAGCAGCCAAAGATCAGAGCCATGTTTGCTGATGGAATGCAGAATGTTCAAAGTCCAGCCCCACATATTTCACTGATTGCCCTTGAGACTTGTTGATAGTCATGGCAAACG
>WSTJ01001771.1:0-10920 GCA_019623705.1 Ceratobasidium sp. 428 | reverse complement strand
CGCGAAATCTTCAAAGGCTGAGGGTAGCTCATCGAGGATGGCGATGAATTCATCCTGTGAGCCTATCGTGGGATTTAGGATGGTGGTCGAACAACCTGAACCGACATTCGGCGCTTAGCTAAAATATCGCTAACAGGTGTCACATTTGTCGCTGCAAAATCTCTGTCGTTTTTCACTCCTTTTTAATCCATTCAGGCGGTAGTATAGGCGTAGCACTTGCAGAGTCGAGGGTAGATATAATTCAAGAAAGTTTGATTTAGTTTTCTTTGCCCCGTCGAAAATGTTGCTACGGCGGTGGCAAATTGTTGTTGTTGTTAGCTGAATAATGGCAAAATGTGGCTATGCCCATCGTCCCTATTGGCGGGGGATTATATGATATACAAGGAAACCAATGACGAATGAACCATCTGTAAACTTCCTTGACTCTAAGTATATGACATATACGGCACCATCAGAATTACAAGCCCCGATTGCTCATAGGTGCTCGCTTTGATCGTTTTACCAATCGCGAGCTGAGCCGAGCCATTCGCATGCTATGTGTATACAAGAACTCAATGGGGCATCTTCTCTGTGGAGAGGAAACTCCCCGAAATTCAGATCCACATTTTTCGGTTTCAGGTCAATTCCACCTGAAGTCGGCCATTTCAGGTAAACCCGAAAAAACAGGAGACCTAAAAACCAGTGCGGACCCGCTGGATTCCGTGCGCCTCAGTTTTCTACTTCCTGGATTTCAGGTGAGTTCCGCTGGAGTCGGGCGATTTTGGGTACCTGAAATTCAGTTTTTCCCCATTCCACAGAGCTTTAAGGATTACTACGCCGCGTGACACATGATATAGCGGTTTCTGTGCGATGTTTTAGTGTCCTAGCCCCGAGAGGTTACTTACCTGCCTTCTTATAGTGGCTCAGCCTGGGTTGGATTTTAAAAAGCACGTGTATGCGCCGAAATAAACTAGTATCTAAGTCACAGATGCTGATAAGATACTAGATCGTCACCGCCGCATCGAATCACTGCCTCAACGAATAACGGTGGGCAGCATGGAAGACACACTTTATACTTAGCTTACAGTCTCTGGAGCAAAGAACCGCGGAAGAACAATCTGCAAAGTACGTGTTGGGTCCACGGACACGCAAGATACGGTGGAGGATGATGCCGCATTTGGCGAGGTAACCAGCAGATCTGAATCAGATCCTGTGGTAGGTCTCAGACAGATCATTAATTGATAAAACTGAGCAATGTAAGTTGGGAGTTTGACGCTTCCTCAGCAGCCGCCGTGTCCCAAGAGCAGCTGAGTGGGAAATGTGGTGTGTTAGTATGATCAAATACTAGGGCACAGTCTACCGTCGAGCTCTGCACTAAAAGGCACCAATTATAGCTTCGCTTACATGTTGAACTAGGGGATTTAGGTAGTGAGACACTCTAGTTGATGTTATGGGTGGCCCTTTGAGACCAAACCGCACAGAAAGGGGCTGACAGTACATGCAACCGTGCGCATACACACAGACGGTTGGGCTTCAGGCCATTGTTCTTGCAGTTCTCATCACTCCTGTTGTCGTATGAATTCTGTATCTTTGTAGTGCTCCGCTTACTTTGCGGTATCCTGGCTCATCCCTGAGCTCTAGTACCACAACGCAGAACCCCCTTTCTCCGCCTCTCGTGTATAAAACCACCGTTTTGAGACTTAGATCACAGTGTGCAAGCCGTTACATGGCTCACCATATATTTACTTACAAATAAGTCTCCTTGAATTGTTTTTACCGTACCCTATTTGAACGACAGCAACTGCCGGAGACCGGGATTACAAATCCGATTGGCAAATGAAACGTATCAGCGCTAAAGCGTTCTAAATGTGGTGATCTCGGTTTGCGTACTCTTAGATTTCTCTTCTACACAACCGTCATGTCATCACGAGATTCCTCAGGTAGCGAAGAGAGACTCCGGAAACGAATTTATGGTGCATAAACCTCGATGTTTTTGGTAAATTGGAGGTCTAATTCTTGATCGCAGGGATCAAGCTACAACCAAATACGTCAGCGTACGACATCTCCATCGAGATACTTGTAGATGGTACAAGGATATACAAGTTATCGCCAGTAAAAACGGGTCAAATTCTTGAATGGTCCAATCTTTGGCTTCCATGGTCAGTATTTTAGTCGCTAGATGTGCATATTCATGGCGCTGATCGTATGCATCCTGCAGCGACGTCTATGAAGCCTCAACAATCACAGTCCAAGTCACTGAAGTCCATACGATTCGAGATCGCACTGGACAAGCTACCCTTCAGGTATCACATTTGAAGAACCAAGAGGTCATATCAATGGGTACTCTGAGCGCAGATCTGCAATTTTCCGTTCATTTACCCCCAACCCGTAGCGTGCAACAAAATTCAAATGAGCATCGAGGTCTCGTTTCCGAGCAGAGCGGCGGTATGTGGATAGAAAAATGGCTTAGGGGCAACTAATTATACTTGCGACATCAGGCCGTGAGGGCATATTCCGAGGCGTTTACCAAGGCGCAGCGAATAGAGAAGAGACGAGGAATAGTCGAAAGGGCGGGAAAGGTTGGTGATGCGTTCAAACTACTGCTCGCCCTGGGCAGTGCAATGGCCGAGGTAAGTGTGAGACTTCCGAAAACATGGTGTGGGTCAAGAATTGAACGCATACATCATGTAGCTGGACCCTACCGGAGGCGCGAAGGTAGCTTTCGCTCTCTGCACCCAGGCGTGGGAGGTATGTATTGCTTGCTATAGCCAGAGTGATCAAGTAATTTCTATACTCCATCCTTCACCGGTCCCAGTATCTCGAGCAGCAGGAGAAACAAAACGAGAGTCTAAACGAGCTAGTCGAGAGCATAGCAGAGATGATCCCGTCCATTGACTCGGTTAAGGGCATAACGGACTCCAATCTCTCTCAGACGGTAATAGCGATGTTGAACCTGATCGAAGATGTATCGCTGTTCATCCTGAGCTACAAACCACGAGGCTCTCTAGGCAAGCGTACTCTGCATTTACCCTGCGCTAAGCCAGCCTAACCTTCGGATCTTTTCTCAGAGACAATGTGGCATGCAGCCGTTAGCTCGGAGGATCAAGAGCGGACAAAAGAGCTCGTCGCCAAGTTCAGCACTCTCCAGAAAGTGTTCGACAGGAGGGTGAGCGTGCAGACCATGAGAACGCTGGAGATTGAGAGTGAGTAGTATCTGGCGCATGAGACACTGGCTGAAGTTAGCGGGACATCAACGCTAGGAGTGTATGCGAAGCTCAAGCCGACGGACTTAGCGGGCTACAACTCTGATCGACAGTGTATTGAGGGTACTCGACTCGACCTCATCGACCAGCTTGTTGACTGGACTCAAAAATCAAACGTAAGCTCGCACCTTGCTTGGGTGCATGGGCCAGCAGGTTTCGGGAAGAGCTCAATTGCGACTTCGCTGTGCTTACGGCTCAACGATCGACGTATACTGGCATCAAGCTTCTTCTGCAAACGCGATAGCCCAGAACTACGCGACCCGCGTCAGGTGCTAACGACTATTGCATGCGGGCTCGCACGTCGATGGGAGCCATACAGAAACGCAGTCACTGCCGCAGTTAGGGAAGACCCCGAACTACAATCGCAACATCTACAACCTTTACATGATGCACTACTCCATGAACCGCTACGAGCAGCTTCAGCCGAAAACCAACCAGCAGGGGTACTGGTCGTGGTTGTCGACGCGCTGGACGAGTGTGGAGATACGGTCGCTCGCAGGCAGCTGCTCACATGTTTATTGGACTTGTCACAGCTTGTGTCTTGGCTCAGGATACTGGTGACTAGCCGCCCGGACCCGGACATCCAGGAGTTCTTTGAACGAACGGAGCCAGAACGCTACACATGGTTCGATATCACCAAACACGACGCGTCCGCCGACATACGGGTCTTCGTGCAAGGCTACTTGGGAGGTATGACCCAAGCCAAGGGCTGGCCACGCGATGCAATCGACCAGGTATCGACTCGAGCAAACGGACTGTTCATCTGGGCGCGAACTGCATGCAAGTTCATTATGGACGGATTCGACAGGCGTAAGCGATTGGATCAGGTCTTATCTGGTTCAGGGCTCGCTGATATTGACCTGCTTTACGCCACTGCGATCAAGAGCGGTATGCTGGACGCTGGCAAAGACAACATGGACTTTATGCTGCAGTGCCTCGGAGCTGTAGCGGTTACGGCCCAACGGAGCCCGTTGTCGGTCGCGAATTTAGCGCTGCTGTTACAGGACCGGGTCTCAGAAGATGTACTAGAGCGAGTGGTGGACAGCCTATCGTCGGTACTGTATGTAGACCGGAACCTGGGTGATGCTATCCGCATCTTTCATCCATCCTTTATGGACTTCATCGTCAATCAGTCCCGATCAAAGGAGCTGTGCGTCGACCTTGAGCGACAGAACACCCTACTTGCGGAGTGCTGCTTCGGAGTGATGGCTGATGGTCTGACGTTTAACATATGTGGGCTTGAAACATCCGATCGGTTTAACAGCGATGTTCGAGACCTAGACGGTCGAGTACAAGCAGCGATTCGTCCGCATCTGAGCTATAGTTGCTTGTACTGGTCCAGTCACTTCACCGAAGCTCAGCCGAATCAACTAGAGACCTATCTACGCGAGTTCTTGGTTGGGCAAAAGCTCCTGTACTGGATCGAGGCGCTCAGCCTGCTTGGTAAACTCGGCACAGCTCCAGTTAGTCTACTATCGCTCACAACATGTCACTTGCTAGTAAGCGGTCTCTATACTGCTTCAAGGCGAGTGCTGACGTAGAGGCACCGTGAAGGATAATATGCAGGGGTATCGAACTGTAGCAAACGACGCATACAGGTTTGTCCTGTTGTTCTACGACGCAATATCAAGGAGCACCCCCCACTTGTATGTTTCTGCACTCGCATTTGCACCGCGCAACTCTGGGATAACGCGGCGTTTACGAGGAATTTTTCCAAAGCTCTCAAGTATCACTGAAGGTGCTGAAAAGGACTGGACACCATGCCTCCGAAGCATCTGGGTCTCTAGCGAAACCCATTCCACCGCATATTCTCCAGATAGCCGCCGAATCGTCTCCGGCTCCAAAGACGGGGCAGTGAGGATCTGGGATGCAGAGACAGGCGATGTTGGACTAGGCCCACTGATGGGTCACTCCGGTGCAGTGAACTCGGTAGCATTTTCTCCTGATGGTCGCTGGATAGTCTCTGGTGCCGGCGATATGACGATTCGATTGTGGGATGCCGAAACGGGGAAAGCAAGGGGCGAGCCACTGCGAGGTCATACCGATGGGGTGCTCTCGGTCGCGTTCTCTCCCGACGGCTATCGACTTGTCTCAAGTTCAGCAGACAAGACAGTATGTGTATGGGACGTGGGAACTGGCGATTCCATTCTTGAGCTACGCGGCCACTCAGACCATGTGTGGTCGGTTGCTTTCTCTCCTGACGGCTATCGGATTGCCTCAGGTTCCAACGACAGGACATTGCGTATCTGGGACGCAAAGACAGGCGCGCCTGTGCTTGAGCCATTGCTTGATCACTCAGGTCCTGTGAATTGCGTTGCATTTTCTCCTGATGGGCACAAGATAGTGTCGGGCTCTGGTGACAGGACTGTACGCGTTTGGGATGCGAAAACAGGCAAAGCACTTCTTAATCCACTTCGAGGTCACTCGGAGCGTGTGTGGTCCGTTATGTTCTCCCCCAACTCTCGACTCATAGCCTCTGGCGCTTGGGACAAAACAGTCCGGATTTGGGACGCACGGACTGGTGCTGCAATTAGTCAACCGCTTGACAGTCACTCAGGCTGGGTTCGCTCTGTCGCCTTTTCCCCTGGTGGCCGTCGAGTAGTCTCTGGTTCCTACGATAAAGCTATACGGATCTGGGATATAACCGGTGAAGGTACTAGTGGAATGGCGCAGGGATCTACTTCGCACAAGGGGCATTCACACTATGTGAACTCTGTTGCATTCTCGTCAAATGGGAAACGCGTAGTCTCAGGCTCCGATGACAGAACAGTGTGCATCTGGGATGCTGAAACAGGCGCAATGGCTCTCGGGCCTCTGGGAGATTATACTAGCACAGTCCAAGCTATTGCGTTCTCTTCAGATGATCGCCGCATTGCGTCCGGCTATGAAGACGGAACATTGCAGATTTGGGACTCAGAAACAGGCATGCCGGTGCTTGATCCACTGCGAGGTCACTCAAAATCAGTAGCGTCTGTCGCATTCTCCCCTGACTGCCGCCTCATTGCCTCGGGCTCCGACGATAACACAATACGCTTCTGGGACGCTGAGACTGGTTGCGCTGTACTCCAGCCGCTGACGGATCACTTAGACTGGGTTACGTCCGTCTCATTCTCTGCAGACGGCTGTCGGATTGTTTCAGGCTCCACTGACAAGACAGTACGCATCTGGGACGTAGAGACTGGCCAAGCTGTACTCGAACCACTGACAGGTCACTCAGACTGCGTAAAGTCCGTTGCGTTCTCTTCTGATGGCCGTTGGGTCATCTCCGGCTCCGATGACCAGACGGTACGCATCTGGGATGCAGAGACCGGCAACCCGGTACATGATCCCCTACGAGGGCATACAGACTGGGTGCGATCAGTGGCGTTCTCTCCCGATAGTCGCTGGATAGTCTCGGGCTCCGACGACAACACAGTGCGTATCTGGGACGCAGAAACTGGCAATGCAGTACCCGAGCCCCTTCTGGGCCACTCAGGCTTAGTGATGTCTGTTGCATTCTCTTCTGACGGCCGTCACATCGTTTCTGGTAGTTGTGACATGACAATTCGCTTATGGGATGTTGAGCCTCATACTAGATCAAGCGATAAGACTCCTAGGTTCCTGCCTGGTATGTCCAAGTCCCTCTTTATTGCTGTCTACTCACGTTTCGTGACGTTCCCTCAGGTACCCGGGTTCCAACTATCCACCAGGATACGGTGGGCCATCAAGTGCTAGTGAAAAGCGCTCAGCTTGCCCGTCACATGCACCCTAACCTATCAGGCTGGGTGATTTCGACTGAGGGTAAACCCATCGTATGGCTGCCACCAGACTTACGGGAGGTCGATGATTCGACAATCAGTATATCACCTACTCGTATTCGTAGTCGCATCATTGTTGATCTTACCGACTTCGTGCATGGAACCTCGTGGGCGTCAATCGCTAATGCGCTGCCAGATTGACCGTCAATTGATCATACACTGTATGCCCTGTCTTTGTTTTTTATGTCGAAGTGCTCTCATATCTCCAATATATTTTTCTGCTATCTGTATGATTCTATTGACTTCTGTTGCCCTGAGTCTTAAAACTGTTACTGGTAGCAAACACATCCGAAAAGGCCCGCACCAAAAACAAAGCATAACTTTTGACTTGGGGGACCCGCCTGGATTTGGCATGCACTTGCTTCATGCTACACATACGCATGGCCCGCTCTACCGGCCTAAATACTCACCTCGTCACTAAACTTCCCATCGATGATACTCAATGCATACCTACGTAATACAAGGAATCCGGTTTGAAATACACATGCTAACATACTGGCTATGCCCTATCTATTCCGCCGTATTTAATCTCAATGAACGACGCCAAAACGATTAAAAGCAAAGTTTTTGCTGCTGAATGCCTACAACTGGTGTCCACGGTGTTCATGTATGATGGCGCGACTGGCCCACGATCAAAGCCGCTGCGTCCGGCCCAGGCCCTACCGGCAACTTCGAACTTATGCACGGAGCATGCGAAGAGACTGCCACGAAACACACTGAAAACGCATATATTCTCAATGTAATTAGCTTCTCTTGACCAAATCCACTTATTATAATTCGCGAGTTGGAGAAAAAACAGAAACGCTATGTATTTCGGACTAAGGTTAACTTAGATCACACCACTGGCGAACATTGCACGACTTGACTGAGACGCACAGCGTACGAGTGCTCTTACCAGAAGCTAGGGTCAACTCCCGTCGTCAGCCTCTGTTATAACCAACACTCGAAGCACACCTCCACGCACCTGATGTCTGGTTTGAGCATATGTACCCATCTCACAGGCAGATCCAGATTCTCCAACTTCTCACCGAACACCTTGTTGGCTGGACTCTGCTTCCCCTCGTCATGGTCGACCGTGCCAGGAGGGACCAGCACGAAGCAGTGTTGCCCGTCATGTAGGACGTCCGGCATTTCGCATCCATAAGAGACGACCAAGTGAGCTCGCACGTTCGCCACGGCGACCGCTGGCTCGATATTCGTCCCCGGAAACATTTTCTTCCGAACCTCTTCATTTCGCAAGTCGTCGTATGTGAGGAAGTATCCTGCGAGGGGAGTGCTGATTGTCCTGGATGAGTTGGCGGATATCAGCAAGGTCACCAGAATGGAGCTTGCTTACTTGCATGAAGGGCGAAGATAGGGTGACAATGAATATGAATTATCCCGCAATTCGGCACCACCCTTTATACAAGCCTGAATCGAGGTTTACCACAAAGGTTATCTCAGCGCTTAGTTTTGACTGTGATCGATGTTAGTAATTCGTTGGTTGGTGGCAACTTTTTGATGATCGAGCGAATTGATTTAGATGCAAGAGTTCTCAAGCGCCGAGTTACGCACGAGCCACCACATCACTTGAATGAAAATCCTTGATCGAAACAACATTACATTTTGCAGAAGTCTACTACAATATGGGCTTGCGGCAAACCTCGATTCAGCCTTGTATAAAGGGTAGCGCCGAAGATGACACATATTCATTATCGCCCTATTATCGCCCTTCATGTAAGTAAACAAGGCGCATTCTGGCAACCTTGCTAACATCCGCCAACTCATGCAGGACAATCAGTACACCACTCGCAGGATACTTCCTCACATACGACGACTTGCGAAAGGAACAGGTTCGGGAAAAGCTCTTTCCGAAAACAAATATCGAGCCAATATACGCCGCGGGGAACGTACGAGCTCAGATATGCGAATTATACGGATGCGACATGCCGGAAATCTTACACGAGGGGCAACACTGCTTTGTGTTGGTCCCTCCTGGCCCGGTCGATCATGACGAGGGGAAACAGAGTCCAGCCAATAAGGCGTTCGGTGAAAAGTTGGAGAGCTTGGGTCTGCCTGTGAAATAGGTGCACTTGCTCAAGCCAGACATCAGGTGCGTGCAGGCGCGTACTTTGAGTACTGGTAACAGAGCTTGATGATGGACTGATCCTAGCTTCTGGTAAGAGCACTCGTACAACATGTACCTCAATCAAGTTGTGTGCTTTTCGCCAATGACTTTAACCTTATTCCGAAATATATAAAGATGTTTCTGTTTTTTCTCTGGCTCGCGTAAGACTAAACCGAAGACCCGAGCGCCGAGTCACACACAAGTCGCCACATCACTCGCCACAAATCCTCGATCATCAAAAACACCATCACATTTTTAGTCGAGAAGAAGTCCAACTACACTAGCAGAACCTCCCCTCCTACACTCCCACACTCTTATAATTAAAACATCAAATCATCTAAAGCTCATCATGCGATCCACTTCCACCCTCTCCACCACCCGCACCACCATACAGCTTACCCGTAATCGGGTTAACGACCGCCTGGACCTCCTGGAGCTTCTCCTCCAAATCTTCAGACGTCGCGCTCTGGCCGTTTTCTTCGAGCCAGTCAGAAGTTTCCTTGACGGTCGCCAAGATGGTCTTCTTGTCTTCGTCAGAGATCTTGCCGCCGAGTCCTTCTTGGTCGCCGAGTTGGGATTTGAGGCCCCAGATCTAGTTAGAGTATCGTGATTAGTTGAGAGTTATAAGGGGATGGGAGGGAGGGGACGTACGAAGTTCTGAAGACCGTTGAGAGCCTCGATACGCTTACGCTGAGCCTCGTCCTCGGACGCGAACTCTTCAGCCTCGCGGACCATACGGTCGATCTCTTCCTGGCTGAGACGACCCTTTTCGTTGGTGATCGTGATCGACTCGGACTTGCCACTGTAGTACATAAGAATTTAGTTTACGATCGAACGAGTGGGGAAGAGAAGATGACTTACGTTCCCTTGTCGCTGGCGCCGACCTTCAAGATACCGTTGGCGTCAATCTCGAACGTGACCTCGATCTGAGGAACACCACGCTGCGCAGGGGGGATACCCGAGAGCTCAAACTTGCCGAGGAGGTTGTTGTCCTTGGTGAGCGAACGTTCACCCTCGTAGACCTATCCAATTCATTCAATAAATCAATTCAAATAAAATGAAGCGTGAGATGAGACCAACCTGGATGAGAACAGTGGGCTGGTTATCAGCGGCAGTCGAGAAGATCTGAGACTTCTTGGTCGGGACGACAGTGTTGCGGGGGATGAGCTTGGTGAAAACGCCACCGGTGGTCTCGATACCCATGGTCAAGGGGCAGACATCGATGAGGACGACATCCTCGACACCTTCCTCGCCGGAGAGGATACCACCCTGGATGGCGGCACCGTAGGCGACGGCCTCGTCGGGGTTGATTCCCTTGGACGGCTCCTTGCCGAAATATTCCTTGATGAGTTGCTGGACCTTGGGGATACGGGTCGAACCACCGACGAGGACGATCTGGATGAAAGTATAAGTACGAGTGTGAGAAATAAAATGAAGGAGAACGTACGTCAGAGATATCCTCCTTCTTGACGCCAGAATCCTTGAGAACCTGCTCGACGGGCTTCATGGTCTTGCGGAACAAGTCCATGTTGAGTTCCTCAAACTTGGCGCGGGTGAGGGTCTCGGAGAAATCGTTGCCGTTCTCGAAGGACTCGATCTCGAGCTTGGTCGACATCTGGGAAGACAGGGTACGCTTGGCCTTTTCGACCTCCTTCTTGAGCTTGGACAGAGCGCGCTGGTTCTTGGAAACGTCGGTGCCAGTCTTCTTCTTGTACTCGCGGACGAAATGCTCGATGACACGGTTATCGAAATCCTCACCACCGAGATGGGTATC